>JARWLF010000208.1:0-46246 GCA_029853055.1 Scenedesmus sp. KT-U | reverse complement strand
GCCAGGAATGCTCCTGCATGGCAGAAAGTGATTCCCAAACACAGGGGCTAAAGCACACCATGCACCTGGCTGCAAAACAGGAGCCTTCAATGTTTGTGACAAGTGTGCGATTGCTAGTTCGTAAACTGCCCATTGGCTCCTATCTGGTTACAAACAGGCAGAGTGTCCATGTACTCCTTCAGAACAAAGGGTCAGATTCGGCCACACATGTTCCTTTGTAAACAGCATAATCCAGTCGTCCTGAATATATGCCTAATCAGATATGTCCATGAAATCCGAATGGCATTCCTCTATGCTAACAGTAGTCCAGGGCAATACAGACTGCACGATCCGCTGCAACTGCGCACTTTTGATGATCTCACTGCAACTCCTGTACATGCGTTCATCATCGCTGGATGTGTGCTGTTCGGCTCCCTCCTGCCTCAACCATCGGGAATCTTCTGATTCCACCAGCCTGAAATAACGCATGCTGACAAAATTCTCTGTGCTGGTCTTCAAGATCTCTATAAACAGACAAGGCACATCCAGAAGCATCACGTATCGCATTGAAGCAAACCCTGCTGTGATATGTTGCAGCACCCTGACAACAGAACTTGCTGTGGCTGCAACCTCTGCGTCTTCGTGCAGTTGCCTGCTGCTGCGTTCCGTGCTGTCGATAGTGATGGTAGTAAGCCTGTCAATGTCGCTACTATTGCCATTGCCGACCAGCACATCGTTGTACTTCCAGATCAGATTCCTCACATTTGGCCAAGCTGCTGCTGCTATCTGCCAGTCCCCTGACCAGCTGCTGTCAATAACACTGAGGTGCTGTAGCTGATGACTTGCGAGGAGACTGGGACTGCTCAGTTCACATTCCTTGAGGTCTAAGACACGCAGCTGAAGAACATTGGCAGCATCAAAGTTAGTTGCAGGTGCTGCTTGGCTACACATGCCTGCACAACCATCATCACCCCCAACAGTGTCCATCCGGCCAGTGGCACTGAGGCTCAGCCTGAACCCTTTGAACACCTGCAGGCTGGCAGGCAAGCTGTCCACTGACAAGCAGTAACTTCCACCCAACCCTTTGTGACCAATGCTCAACTCCAGCAGCCCCGTCAGCAGCGACAATCCTTGAATAGTGCCGGTTGTACCTGATCCTGTTGATGCTGTGGTTGTATCGAAATTCCCAATCAGCTTCAGCTTTTTCAGGCTGCTGCCAGGTCCCCCCGCAGCAGCAGTGAGTGGCAGCAAGAAATCGTCTGGTAGTACATGATGCTGTCCCTGGACGTACAATGACAGCGACTCCAATGTCTGCACAGCAGCTGCCATGGTTACTGCTGCTCCTGCTGCTGCAGCGCTGACTGCAGCATCTGTCCCATGTTTACGCGCAAGTTTCAACTGCAAAAACAACAATATAGTTACACAGTGTCTTGAAGCTTCATTACAAAGTCAGCTGTCAGAGCACTTATGGTTCTTGTACTATACCACAGCAATGGGATCACATACTCAAAGCAGCGCCTGCCTGTAGAATCCATGCAAACGTCAAACAGGCACCAAAAACAGCAGTAAATCACATAAACATCAAGTAGCAGCACACCTCAAGATTTCTCAGGGACTTCAGGTCACCCAGCAAATTAGCCAAGTCATGAACTTCATGATGATACAGTCTCAACTGGCAGCTGCTGACACTTCTCAGCAAAATGGGGGCCGCGCGAGAGCTGTAGTGAGACAGATAGTTCATAAAACGTGCTGACGATAACATACTGACACGAATCGAGTCGTTTTCCAGCATGTCTGAGTCATCTGAAAGCTCTGCATCAGATGCTATTGGTATCATGTCCCGGGGTGCAGCATTGGTCGACCACCTTGCTCTCAATGCGACCAGACCCGCTGCTAGGCTGTCAACTGACAGGTCGTTGTTGCCGCTGCCTGCAGGAGCTGACAGCGGCTGCTGCACTTGCTGCTGCCACGCCATGGTGCAGCCTCTTGCAGTGGTCATGAGAACATCTTGCAGCTTGCGATGATGCTGCAGTAACCAGCCACCACAGTCATCCATTGTCCAGAATGCTGCTGCTGCAGCTGCTGCTGCCGGTGGGACTGGTGAAATAGTCTCAAAGTTGGCTTCCGGTACTTTTGCTGTAATCTGTATGGCTGATGTATGGACTGTTGGCTGATCGAAAGGGTAAAATGTATGCGGTTTCCACACGTCAGGTAGATTTGTGACCACCAGCTTCTGCAAGCTGTGCAATTGCAAGGTGCCACTAATGAGGGCTGTGACTGCCGCTACTGATGCTGCACCTGTTGCCACGTAGTTATTGTCCACATCATGGTCAGCAATGTCTTCATCATAGTCTGCTTCATCCAGCCATGTGTAGTGCTGCTCATCATAGTCTGTGACTATAGTTGTATAATCATAATCATCATCGTCAGCATACGCTTCCGCCGACTTGGCTTTGATACCAAAAGGGAATCCTGAATAGAGAGACTCTGGCATGCGCAAACATAGCTGCTGTAGGTGAGGAAATGCTTCAACCATATGCTGCATTGCAAGCGAGAACCTGCACCGGATACACCCGTCCTCTGGTGGCCAGGGTCTTGTGTCGGAATCCACGCAGCGCCAGTCAATGTCTATTGTCAGGCGCTGCAGCTGCCATTGACCTGGCACAGCTGATGCTGCAGCTTCCGTTACACCTGTTGGCTGGCGTCTCTGCTCATACTCCACTGTTAGTGGCCCTATGACCTCTGCGGCCTCCTCATGTTGCTCAGCTGCTGCTCTTGACAGCTTTTCTAGATCTTTGGAGAGATCATCTACTGTAATGCCCTGAATCACCAGGGTACGAAGCTGACCGAAAAGGAGCTTCAGCGAAGCAAGTGTGGGTATATGAGCTTTGTCTGCTTTTACTGTCCAGACGTCAACAGTATTGTTGTCACTGCTGTTACTGACCTGGCTGACAGTTGCAGCCACCACGTGCAGTTCTGTGATGCAGGGGCGTTCGGACAGCTTCTCAACGGCCTTAGCAAACACCTTGCTGTCAACTTTACCACTGATATACATGCGCACGATGGCAACGCCTTGTAGCTGCCGCGTCGCACGACACCATTGCTTCAAATGTTTGAGACGTGTGCCCTCGGACAACCTCAGGCATATGTAAGGCAGCAGCCGGTTGGTCAGTTTGCAGACAGACCTGCTGACCTGACGTAAGCTTACGAGGTCTTCACTTGTCAGGTGCTTCAGCACAGCCTGGTACAACGAACAATGACCTCTGTGTCAGTCTATTGCCCGGGTCAGAGCATACACCACAGTTAGGCGCTTAGGCCTGCTCATGCATGAGCAGAAAGCTGCAAGGGGTATAAAGTTTGCCCAGCTTAGCTGGGGTATGACCCTTTGTTACTGACTTCATACTTTGTGTTTGTAACACACCAGTGATACTGTTTTGTCAGGCGAAATTGCAAAAGCACGGCTCAAGCACGCCTAGAAGTGTACAGCAGGGGCCACAACGAAAACGGACCACTACTGCCCACACTCAGCTGCAAATGGGTCTGTGAGCTTCTACATACTGGCGTGTGCAAGAAGTGCGCAATCTGGTTGTATCAGCCCACCTGAAAGCTGGCTTCGTCCAGGTCTGTAGACTTCGTCATTGTGCACTCCCTGGAACCATAGCGCATGTACGGCAATTGCACCAACCCGACACAATTCTTGTGTGCTCAAACGAGCTCAGTGTTCTGCTTGGGCGATGTTGTACTGCTCGACTTCTGGCTTGCCCGAGAAGCTACCGTAGCAGTGTCGCAGTACCTGCAATGCTTGTGACGCTCGACCTGACCACGTTGTCTCGTTATTTGACATGAGTTTCTGCACAACCAAAGCAGGCATCGCGCATGTTCTAAGCCTAGTGTCCCGAATATGGTGACCCAGGTAGGCCAGGCCTGCAGGCCTGGCTGTACCACTGAAGTTCACAGCTACAGGCCGTCTGTGCCTAACAGCCACTACAAAGACTTGCTGTCGACACAAGTTTCACACCATTGTCTACAACACATATCTGCAACTGACTGTGCAGCTTACAGAGGTTTGGTTGTATTCCTGTTTTATTTTATCTTTTAGCCCAGTACCCTTCTGCCAATCTACACTGCTGCCTACTCCACTGTGTCAAAGATACCCATATCCAACCCCTCTATATCTGCATGGCATTTTGCTCCGTTGTGCCAGTGTGAACAACAGTGTGTAGGCCACCAGCAACCACTTGACACGTATGCGTTGTTGAGTCCACTAAACCCTCACATGCAGTGTAGACACCGTGACTCACGGTGACTCGGAGTCATCACAAGTGGCCTGATCACATGTTTGGGCAAACTACCATAATGCAACCCCCACAGAAACAAAATCTCATATGACTATGGCCAAGTTGCTGTAAGTGGTGAGACAAAGAGCCGACAGACGGGCCACCGTGAAAAAGACACGGGGAAGCAGAGCAAGGTAACATGCGTAATGGATGTGCAGATTACAACACTGTGTTGCTCATGATCAGCTGCAGAGCTACACACTCACCAACCTCCCACACATACTGAGTCAATGTCTGTTAACGTCAGCTGCTGACTGCCAGCAAAGCTGGGTGCAACAGCTGAAAGGTGGCTGCATAGGCGGGGCCGGGGGGCACTGGGAAGCATCACGTTTCAAGGGCTGTACTACATAACCTGGCAGGTTATACCTGTTTACTGTGGATATCTGGAACATCTTCAAAGGTCTGTGAAGCGCAAGATGTCACTGGACATCTCGGTATCTTTATTGTCGATCTTGCTCTGAAGATCTTGGCTCATAAGTCCTGTAGAGGCAGCCCAGATAAGCAGCGAGTGCTGCTGCTGCTGCTGAAGCTATTGCTCGTGTTCAGTCTGCACGAGAAGCAGATACATAACAAATTAGAATTGTGGTCAATGAACGAACATACCAACAATGTTCACAATGGCCTGGTACTCAGTGTATACTGCAGGTCTGTTTAGCTCATGTGTGTCAAGTGTTTCAACTAATCAGGTTGCTATGCTTATGGTCACCATCAACTCCACACTGTTGTTGACGCCTGCATGTACTGATACACTGTAACACATGCAGGAGAGTGTGTCTGCAGTTGGAGATACCATCATGCAGAGTACGCATTGACTCCATCAACTGCTATGCTTCACTCAACATGTCAAAGTTTGACAGATCACAAGTGGCCATCTGACTGGCAGTCACTGCATAAAAGACCCCCCTTAAAGATATGCATTGCCTTGCTAATGTCGTCAAGAATACCAGCTGCCCTTAGAAGGCCAATATGGTTCCAAAACCATGTTGCCATCCGATAAGCCATACCGAGCTGTAGCTTGGTCAAGCAGCTGCTGTGGACATCATGAGTCTGATGATACGGAATAACCTGCTTACATGAGTTTTAACAGAATGTACAGTCTACAGGCTTGCTCACCCTTACATTCTGGATCATGCTGCGGGCGTACTCCAATGCTGCTGCATTATCGCCCTGGTTCTGCCACATAGGACCGTGCGTGCCCGGAACATGTCCCTGAATAGGGAGGGGATCAGCAGTTGCAATCAGAGCAGCAGCCATCTGTTGCTCCTGCTCAGTGTTCAACATGTACGGCATGTACTGTACTCTCCGGTGTGTCGAAGCCTCATCTACAGCCTGAAGATGGGCAACAGACCAGTAGCTTCTGAGGCAATCTCAGCACATGTCATGTCAATATGTTTATGCTCTATGTAGGTGAGCCGTTCAATGCAGATAGTTTCAGCAGTATCCTGAGCGCACAATCCGCTGGGCACGCTTGTGGTGGCATACCATATAGGAGAGGGTACTAGTCCGACAAAGAAACTGATCATCACCCAGCATTTCTGTTGCACAAGTCGTTTTGACAGCGCAACATCGCAATGATGCATCCAACCAGCTCTTGTACAGCAAGTCACAAATAAGCTGGGATGCCATGGCACATGGCATGTGGTCAGCAGCAACCAGTGCCAATCCCCTGTGTTGCTGCTCACCTGGGCACCTGAGCTGTTCGTCAACAGCAACTCGAGGTCCTGAGTCTCAGCTGGTACCAAGATGTCTTGGTTCGGCGCTCGCAAGCTGTCATTCTGCATGCCATCAATAAGATCTCCAAGTTGTCTTGCCAACCGAAATTTACCAGGCCGAGTCTTGACATGTAGCAGTGCATCTCTGGCTTCCTGCAGTTGCTCTTTGGTCAAGGACAGATTTTGCTCTGCTTGGTGCATCTTGCGTGCCAGCATGATTTTTCCCTCATTCATAGAAGTGTCAATTTTAACACCGCTGGTGCCATCAGGAAGCAGGAGCTTCAGAACACCTTGGACCTGAAGCAAAGTTGCACAAGGTTCCTATGATCAACTTGAAAAGCCTACAGCATCAATCTGTGCTGACTCAATCACTGGCAGTGGCACAGCTGGACATCATGAATGCTCACATCACTGCAATGCAAGATTATGCTGAAATCAGCAACACATGGTTATGCCAGTGTGCTTCCTCATCTTATCTGTTCAAGAAGGCAAGTTTTTCATAGAGCTGTTTGCACACTCCCAGTTGGATGCAAATAATGCACTGCCCAACCTTCATTGACACCACTCATGATGGCAACTGAGATGAAAAACACCTATTCGATTGCCGCACTGATGGTCAGATTTGCGTGCCTAAAGACTCATGACAGGTTTGTTGCGCGCATTAGGCCTGTGCTGAACCCTCCGCTCGCATGGCCTAGTTGCATGCTACGCCTACTCTCTCCTACTTTATATAACTTTTAACCAGATACTTATGTTCTGGCAGAGTCTATCGCTCGCTCGAGCTTGCGAGTGAGTTCGGGCGACCATCATGGGCAATCGCGTTCTACTAGTTTTCTACTTTGATCAACTCAAATAGTTTTAATCTGCATTTTCTGCATTCCTTGGTGGGAGGTGTACGCTCCTTTGCTGGCTCTGGCAAAAGCAACCGAAAAGCAGTTGAGAGGCGAACTCACTTCTGAGGCGAACCTCTCTCTACTCTGAGCTACTTGAGACAACGCATAGTATCTGTATTGCGCTAATTGCAAGTTCGTGAGCTTGATGCTGGCCTATGCTTCCAACTCTGCGTCAGTTCACGGCGAACCGGCTCCTTGCAATGCTTTCCTTTTGAGCCAGTTTTTACAAAGCATTTGCAGTAGCATAATATTTGGATCGAACATGTTTGATTTGCTGTTCAGCGATGGATCTTGGTGATGACTATGGTACGAAGAAAGCTTAGTGCTCTCGATATATCGCGCTTTCCTGCAAACCAACCAGAGTCAGTGTTAATCAAAAATCATAACTGTTGTTTGCGTAGATCATATTTGAGATCGAGTTGCTCTTAGTTGCCAAGATGGCCTCGAAACAGTCTTCGCCAAATCAGGCTCGTGGAATTTTTTTGCCCCTCTGTACGTGTTGAATATATCTACATTTGTATGTTCACGCTGCGAACAGGGCCTCGCGTGGCCTCCTGAATTTTACCCGGGTTGGCGATGGTGACTTGTCTGGCATGCTTCTGACTTCTGTTCAGCCAACATGTTTGTTGAAAGCTGGGATGCAGCACCATGTCGTAACAGGAGAACCATAGTGAAGGCTGACTCAGCTCACCTGTTTGCACTGACCATCTCTTGTCAGTCTGATGGTTCCTCCTGCCATACACATGTTGCGTACATGCAATGCACACCAGTCAACAAACTGTGTTGGTGTGGTGCTTGTGCAGCAGCCCTCCGCAGTCATGGACAAGTGCCAAAGCCAAGGTAACATAACTATAGCAAGTGTGTACATTTGCCCAGTTGACAGCACACCAACTGCCACCAGGTGATATAAAAATTTAGATGAACAGTAAAGGGTGTTGCAGCCTGCAACGTGTGCCACCCAGCAGCATGTAGTGCGATACTTGCAACAAAGAGGGATCTAGCTGCTGTGGCTCACCAGTATATAGTATTGTCACGACACGTCCCCAATGCACTCCAGCCAGGGCAACCCACAATGATAGTATTTCAAGCCTGTGCAGCATCTGTGCCAGTACTTCAAGCTTCTTTGCATCTGTTGGCTCATACAGATTGGCAAGTAAAGGTACTGCAATGGTCATCCAGACAGCCATGCTGGGCCTGTAATTGTCACGGCTGTAGAAGGTGGTCATTTCCAGCAGAGCTGTGATGTGGGTCTGTACGCGATCAAGTAAACACCTGCAGTCAACACGCAGCACACAACCCAACTGTTACAGCAATCTGTCCAATCATACCCGATTTCACCGTCCAAGCTGCATTACAGCCTGGGGCTTTGTCATTCAAGTGACCAGACCAACATGGATAGTTCTGTCAGCTCAAATCCAAGATGACACAACTGTCGAAGCATACCTGAGCTCCTGTGCAACAACAAGCTTGCCAATGCCAGTGCTTGTGTTCAAGCCAAAGATGAGGCTCATGGCTCTGAATGTGGGCTTCAGATAACCTTCCACAAACAACAGAGCATCTTCTCCAATATTCAAGTTGACACCACCCCCGGCTGCAATTCTACTAGACGGCTCACTACCATTATAGTTACGTATAATGAGGTCCCGAGCAATGTAGAAGCAGTGGCGGAAGGCATCGCGCTCCCTCAGGCATGGTATGGTGTGGCCGTTGAGAGCCAACTGTGTTTGCTCCCAGATGTCTGCCAACTCCTCAACCTGGTTCTGGCCCAGGTTGGTACCTTTGGCAGCATATGCAGACAATCAATGCGATGAGCGACTCCGCATTGGCAGAAGGCTTCTTGAACTTTCAACATTTCAACATCAAATCAACTGTCATCGTGACTGCAATCCCAGTTCATTAAAATCCTCATTTGGAACCGGGCCTCCCTTTCACACCAACTCACCACAGATAAGGTCTGTCTTGATCATATCCAGGTCTGTTAGCTGACTGAAGTTGGCCTGGTGGAACACCCAGCTGCAGTAGTGTGGACCACCACCACTCAGCACACCTACACCCAGCTTGATGCTGTCCCTCAGATATATCACAAACCTTCGGAGCTGCATGGGGTCTTGATACATGAGTCTTTCTGAACCATCCACACATACTTGTGCCGTCAATAGCTGCTTCCGAATGGCATCTGCGGCATGCAGAAGGCGTAACAGCACCATGTCCTTTCTTCCCTGAATCTCTGCAAAAGACCTGCATTACAAAAAGCATACTCAGTGGATGCATGTGTGGCGCTCATGTCACTGGCAATCGATCAACCTCTGCAAACGCCTACGCTGATGAGTTGGCAGCTAGCAAGTCTGCCAAAAATGAAGAAGATGCAGCAGCCAGCAAGGTTTGAGGTTGCAAATGCCCATGTCTCAGGCACGATAACTGTCTGTGGATTAATAAACACTTGTACCACATTGTCTGATGCTTATGCTGTTTACAAGCTGTTCATTACGTATATTACATGACATCAAGCATGATGAAACAAGACTCGGCGAGGTTCGCACCATGCATTACAGCTGCTGGACCTGGGTAGTGGCAGTGCCCAAATTGGCACTGGCTTTACTCTTTACTGTAGTGTTCTATGGCAGCATGCAATGTCCCTAATGCTACAATGGTTGTGTCTGTTCGAGTACAACACGTAGCTCACAAGCTTGTGCTGTAAATTATGTTGCAGGAACTTACTCTCTGAGGTTCCCTTGCTGCTGTGTGTCGAAGAAGTCCTCCCACAGAATGAACGGATCTTCAAAAAACCAGGCACTGAAGTATCGGTGCTGGTTTTGGCGTAGTCTGAAGCGGTCTATCGTTCTTCCTGTGCCAGCCTCATCAAACCTAAAAGCCTGCATCCTGTCCAAAGTCTGCAAGCAGTTGTCATACTTCTTATGCTTTGCGATACACCTCAATAAGGACAAAACCATGTACAAGGTCAACGTCCTCTGCTGGCCATCGAGCACCTGCATTCAAGCATTAACAAGCTTAAAGGTCAGTAACAAGTGTGCGACTTTTGACGAAGCTATCGTCCATGATTGTTGGTCTGGATGTGACAGGGCACCAGACACCCTTTGGACATGTGGCACTGAATGACAAAAAAGCAGGCTAGCCGGATCTGCAGCTCAGGCAGGATGTTACATCATGATGATGCTAGTGAAGGTATTGCTAATATGTTAATGGTTCCCTTGTGTCCTAACAACCGACTTCATGCATATTCAACCGTTGATGCTTCTATCGAAGCGTGCACTGCACACCAGGGGTCAGAATTGTTCCTGCTGTTGGGAATGTGTCACTTGCTTCAAGCAGTTTTGACAGTCAAACTTAATCACTGCCAGCACTACTCACAAGATTTTCTGAAGTCATGGACTTAGAGCACTTGTACAGCTGAATATACCCAAGGCTGTGTTCTCTGATGCCCATCTTGAATAGTATTATGATATCTTTGATCATGGCACCAGCACGGGTTGCATCCCAACGGTATGTATGTTGAAGTCCAGGAATAATATAATGGTTTTCCCCGGTTGGGCTGGTTACACACCCGCCCAAATAGGAACCCAATGTCGCTTCAAGCGTGGAGTGAGATACTTCGGGGAAATCTCCAGTCAATAGTTCTTCAGCTGTGTTGTGCAACAAATGTTCAATGTTGCCTGGCGCAGGCACATCGCTGTTTTGGGTACTGCACACATACACAGAGCATACTTTCAGCTTCATCAAAGCAGTAGAAAGTGCACAAGAGAATTCTCCATGATACATTATGTCATGGTAGATGTCTCTATACACCAAATTCCCAACTGTACTAAGTTCTGCGATCAACAAACATGCAGTGCAGTGTATGTGGTGGGCGGTAAGGCATGTTCATCATCTATGACTTACAGTTCTGTCCCGGCAGAGGACGTCCTTTTGAGTCTTTGCTCTCCATCATCATCAACAATACCTGTCCAGACATCCTGTGCTGCGGTGGAGGGCAGTTTTTCAACTTTGCCTATAGTTGCTTGCACGTTGGCAACCTTTCCTATAGTCTCATTGTCACCCGTCTCAGTGAGAGTAAGGTCAGCTGCATCAGCTAGACCCAGGGCTTTGCGTATAAGACGTACACAGCCCCCACAGCAACACATTTATCTCAGCTGAAGACAAAGGCGTGTTCTTGATCAAGGCACACTGCTTCAGCACTGCCTGCAGAGCACCACCATGTTCGAATTGCTTGGTATTCTTATTCACTGCTTCAGCGCACAAGCTGATGGTATTTCATACTCAAATTTTGATTGCATGCCACAGGGGTGAATTTTAGCGTGCAAGCCAGTACACTTGACCCGTACTGTAGGCACCATTCGTGACGACATGCACATTGGAAAGCACAAGCCAAGCAAGCGACAATCGACAACTTACTTGTGAGATTGGAAAGACTTGTGTTTCATGAATTTGTGCCAAAACTATCGAGCGAACTGGGAAAATTATAGATAGCTGTTTTGGCCACAAGGGTCAGCTGCCATTGCCCGATATCCCCAGCACTGAGAACACTGTGATTGTGCGTAGTTACCAATACTGCATGATAGAAGGCCCCAGGTGCATGCGCGCCGTGACAAATGACACTGTTGTTATATACATGTTGGTTCACTGTGTCACGCGCCCGCGGAGCATATCACCCAGCAGCGGGATGCGTAAACTGGCCCTACGCCCAACCCAACATGATGATAAGCGCTGCAATGGCTAAGTACCATGGGATAGACCAGCCTGATGTCGACGAACAGGTGAAGATGGCCAAAGCAGCCATGCCGTCCTGGCCAGGACTCTGTTAGCTCTCTTGCAGGGATGTCACTGGAACCTATCAGCACTTGATCATGACACCATAGCTAGGCACTAGCTTTAAACGCACAACGGTGACAGTGCTGGCTGCTCAAGCAAGTGTGGGTGAAGCATGAAGGTACCTGTTGCATGGCGCACATGGCATGTACCATAAGCCTCGTGGCATGTGGCATGTGGTTGGATTGTGCTTGAGAGCCCACAATCACTGTTTCATGGAACATGAAGAACCAGATGCTCACACTGTGTGCATACCGTGAACACATGAAGCTTTTTACACCAACTAATTTGAGGTCAAAATGGGGCTCCAACCCATGTTCTCAAGGCACGCCAAGAAGTACATGAAGGAGGTAACTCAGTAACCCACTGTTCAAAGCATGGCATGCACTGATCGTGACTTCGGCGTGCAGAGCAAACGTGTACAACTACCAGCTGGTGATTTCAATGTCATGCTTCTTACAGACTGCTTGGTGTTGAAGAAACCACCACGTTGACACTGTCACAGTGGCAGGTTGCATCAAAGAACCTGGTTTCCCAGGTCGCTGAATATCATGTGTTTGCTTTTGTAGGCACAAGTGCAGTATGAAAGCTGCAAGTGCGTGATGTAGACAACAAGGTCCCTACTAATAGTCTACTTCAAGTAGTAATAATCCCAACACCGCACTCAAGGCGGCACTGCTGACTCACTGGCACTGACCCCAGAAAGTTGGCCATGTTCGTACCACCACTGCCCTGATGCCTGCCTCAGCACATCAAGAATTCCCTCCTGCTACTGGTGATACAGATCTGTGACCCACGGCTATGAGCCCAACATGGTGCATGCAACCTGCGCTGGACTCCATTGGCCAAGGCTCTTCATATTGCGCAGGTATCAGTTGTTGCTGACTACCCGGTGGCAATTGGTTACGATACAAGGTAGTTGCGGCCATGTGCAACACGCACATGTACATCACCGGCTCTGAATGTAACATGTGTCTAGTCTTGCTCTGCAAGCCTTCTCTTATGAGATTGTGATCAGAGTTGCTTGGGCGAGCAGCTTGTGCTGCTTCTTGTAAGATGTCTTGTTAGTCTTCATTCTGCAGAGCAATTGATGCCATGGCAGCGTGTTGAGCATGTTGAGCATTTGAGTTTTGCCAGTAGATGCGCAAAGTGCACACCACATAACCCAGAGGTCAGGCATTTACACAAAGCATACATGCTGTGTGTGTCAGTCTGATCTATAGATGAGGTGATGTCACATCAGCAAGTTGGTGTTTTCGTGACAGAGGCTATCTACCAGCGATGCAATTGATACATCTACTGTATTGCATGACAGCATTCTCTGGTACAACAGGTTGGTGCCATCTGGCCGCACATAGCTACAGACTCGGATAACAATTGTGGCATATGTAATGCAGAGTGGCACTTGCTGTTGATGTTGATGCAAAACAAGTTGTCATCGGAAACCAGCTATACAGTCTTTGCCAGCTCAGGGACGTTGTGGCGATTGCCGCCAGGCAATTAGCACTGCATGCAAGTCTGAAGGTGTGTGTTTTCATATACTTCTCACAAGCCCCACAGTGTCTGATAGACAGCTTGGATTGGCCCTCTGCTTTCAATATCAAACAGACTAGGGCCCAAGAAGGTTTTTGCATTGTTGCAACTGGCAACCAAAGTCACCCATTCTGCTGCAAGATTATGTCAAGCCATCTTCCTGATGTTAAGGAAAAAAGCGCTATCAAGATCTGATGTACAGCCTTGATTACTTATTGTGTGAAGTCTCACTTAAGTGAAATTGACTGCTCACCGTTTCATTCTGCAGCATGCTGCGGGCATACTCTACTGCTGCTTGGTTGGTTCCCTGATTCTGCCACAGAGGACCTTGCATGCCTGGAACAGATCGTTGCATAGGAAGAGGTTCAGCAGTCGCTATCAAAGCAGCAGCAATCTGCTGCTCATGATCAGTGGAATTCCTGCATGTCCTATTGCTGGGACCTGCTGATGCCAACTCAGCAACCTGCGAACAAGCAAGCAACAAGCATATGTGATCAGGTCTATCAGATCAGCGAGCTCCAGGGTCAGCACTCTGCACGGAAAGGACCGTGCTTGTGCTGCTTTCTTGAAGAATGTCTCATAGTATGCAGGCAAACTATGCCTGTTGCAGCACAGGGCTCAACATCGACAGACACACAGAGGTTGCTTGCCAAAGGAGCTGATACACAACATGCATGGCATTGAATGTTATACAGAAGAAGATGGGCTCCACTGCTGCAATGCGTCTGCTTGCAATTGCCTAGGTGCTGAGACATCTCTTCCCTTGATAAATCAATGTTCCCCATGTGACGTCAATCAACCATAGCATCTAATGACGGTCATTCACACAAGTTCAATTCACATGCCATGTGTAAGTTACCAACCATGTGTCAAAGCAGTTCTACAATTGGTCACTGAGTGCTCATTATGGCAATAGCCAGCATGGGATCACACACCTCACTCCTAGGCCTTTTGCGACTGTTTGTACCACTGTTGTCAGGGGGGGCATCATGATCAAAGCAATCAGCTCCTGCAGCGACAACAACACCACCATAAGTTGCATTGCATCATTGAGGAGTCGCAGACATGTAATTGCGCCAGCAAGCTCCTTGACAATCAACAAGCTTATTTTGTTGACTGCCCATTACCTCTGGGGTCTGCCGCATGGAAGGAATCAAGAGGTATGTGATCATAGAGGCGTGGCCAGTAATGCCTAGGCGTCTGTGGCTCAGGGTCCTCTGTATCACTGCTGATCGTATCATCAAATGACCATTCCCTGCTGACATTTCCTCCTGCATCCTCAGTGTCTGCTGCACCTTCTGAGCCCGAGTTGTCTCGTCGTTCACCAACAGCAGGTTCAGGGTTTGGTTGGCCAACAGCAGGCGCTGTAGGTGCTGCAGGGGGTTCTGAATGCTCAGGTAATGCACCTTCATTGCCCTCCCTAGTTGAGGTAGCTGTATTGGCGTTGTCTTCTTCTTCAGCTTCTGAGCTTGAAACCACTGTTGCGCCATGGTGGCTGCAGGAACCATCGTCAACAGGATCCTCTACAGCAGGAACTGGCTCATCCTCAAGCGGTACAGCGGGCTCATCCTCTGGAGCTGGAGCTGGTACATCTTCTTGATTTGGAGCTGGCTGTGGCAGCTGTGATAACTGTGGCAGCTGAAAAGCAAAGTCTTCCTTACCCGGCACAACATGAAGTAGTCCGCCAAAGCGGGGTAGGCTGAGCACCACTAGTGGCACTGGATATGCAGCAGCTCGTGCTGTGGGTGCTGCCTGCTGATCATGCACAGTACTGAAGAATGTTGGTTTTGCTGGTGGGTCGCTCCCCGCAAGCCTGTACATGCCAGCATACATGGGATCTGCCAAGGTGATGATCACCAATGGTGGAGCTTGGCAAGTACGATACCTGGCGCCCTCACTGTCAGGAGCTGTAAACCAACTCCTGCTTTCCTCGCCTCCATGCAGGAATGTCATACCCTCACTATCCCTGAATCCGTACGCATCCAGGATTTGGTCATTGTAGGGGTCCTTTGCAGATGGGTTCACAAAGCGGCGAAATGCTGAACCCAGACTCTGAGGTATCACTGACCTGCGTGCTGGCTGCCGCTGAACACGCTGCATATGCCGTGCTAAGAGCTGTCGCACTCTTGTTCTATGTGCATCTGTAGGACCGTTGCTACTGGATGCTGCACCTGCCGCAACAGCAGCCGCACCCGTCTCTACCCAGCGGCTGAAGTGAGGAGCACGGACAGCATCCCAATTTCCTTCATCATGTGATATAACACTGCCTTGAGGGATACGACCTATGCCGGGACCCTGTTCCTCCTCTTGCAATGCTGCTTGTCCTGCTGTCAATCCAAATGCTGCATTGCACTCTATAAAGGGGTGTTTGTTTGCCACAACAGTGTTAGTCAAAAGCACGACATTGACTGTATCTGTAACAACACTGCCAGACTCCTGAAGGCTGGATGCCAGGAGCTCGCCATGAGACGAATCTCCATAGCTATCATACAGGTTTCTTAGATACTCATCAACAGTACGAACAGGTACATTGTGGAATGCCACACCACGCCCTCTCAAAGCGCCCAGTGGTGTCAACATGACAGCGCCAGATTCAGGATCTGGCTGTGCAAGCTGCTTATTGTTGGCTTTGCAGGGTTGAAGGCACTGTAGCAGTTGTAGAGTTGCCACAAAGTTTGATTTGGAGTGTTCTTCATCCAGCGCTGGAGACAGGAACTTGGTTGACTCTAAAAGCAGGGCATCACGCATTCTGCCGGTTCCCGTCAGCTGCAGGTAGTGACGCACTAACAGACCTTCCCTGTAGAATTGGCGTCTGCAGTCCTCTAATGGGGTGTTGTCCAAGATGGCAGTCTTCAAAAAGCTGCGCAGTGATCTGGCTGACAAAGCAAAGCTGGTGAAGGCTTCCCAACTGCGAGCAGTCATGTACACTCGAACGAGGTCCTGGTACTGACTCCTGTGACCGAACCAACGACCAGCCTGAAGCTTGACATCAGCTACCTCTGTCCTGCTGGCATTGAGGTATAGTGTTACTGTCAGACCCTCAACAGTGATGCCTCGTGACAGCACCTGACCTCCTATGTAGATGTTATAGGGTCTAGCATTGTTGGGCTCAAGGTCCTCTGCTGGATTCTTGCTGTTCACGATAGCTATCCGGGTGTTTTTGATGATCTGTCGCAGCTGATGCTGGATGTGCTGAGCACTCTCTGGGAAGGACAACTGCAGACCCAACTCTCCAATCGTACCCTGGTTAGCATTCTGCAACCTTGCCCATTGTCTGCCCAGAATCTTGCGATGCCCATCTGCACATCCACATAAAAGGCGGATGTTGGAAGGTAGACATGTGATCAGACAGATGGTGGTGGGCTGGTCACTGATGAACAGTACCTGCAGATGCTGCGTGATACACGGTAAGCACTGATTCTTGAAATCTGCTATTGGTAGTTCAAAGCATCACGTATACATGGCTTGATCTTGCTGCCCATCAACTAAATTGCAAAAGCCCAGGAAGAATCAATTCTGGTCACAATTACTGGCAGCTTGGTGCCAGTTCTGGTGATCGAGAACGTGGGCCATGTCCATACCTGTAGGCAACAGCTTTGGAAGGTATGCATGGCCACGATTGCGGGCATAAGCAAAGTTCTGAGGCTGTATCCCTGCATTTGCTTGCCGTTCTGCGGTCCACAGGTGATCTACCTGCTGCTTCCAACGCTGTTCAAGGTCTTGATCGTCCCCTCCATCATTGCCTAGCTGCAAAGTGTCGCCATTCAGCCACATGCTGACAGCAGTGCTCAGAATGACCCATGATTGCTGCATGCAGCTGCTGACCAGATCCTGAGTTTCAGTTAGGTTGGAAGGATTGATCAGCCCGGAATGGTACAGGGGTTCAGCTGCTTGTGTTTGGTCGATTGCATCTGTCACCATGCCCAGATTATCACAGATCTGAGCAAAAGCATCTCGCACAGCTGCATCGTGTGCATAGTATCTGGGGATCAGCACAGTGTTTTGGGCAGGAGAGTTTTCCATGGAATATACCGGAAACAGCAACAGCCTTGTGCCGCCTTGAGGTGCCAACCCCTCTTGCTGGCCCAAGTGCCTAGTGCTGAGGCGTGCCAATCGCATTGTTGGAGGTCGTGCTGCAGAAGCAGTCCTGCAAGACAATCAGTCATTAGCCAATGCCTATAGCTACTATGATGTGCAACAAAGTCACCTACACTGTTGGGGCGGTGCTCATCAGCCAAGCTGTAGCTGTAACATCGATCAAAGTACAAAATCTGGGCAAAGATATAACAACTGCCTATTGCAACTGCTGACAGTGTTGAGTGCAAGCACACATTATATATGGTGATGCTTTATCATAGCGCGGCTCTGTCACTGGCCGATAAGTAACCGAGTGGACACGATTTCAAGGCAGCACAATCCGTTTCTTAATCACATTTTGACACCCATCAAACTTTGAACAGTGACTTGCATGCAGCTACTGGCTTATTGAGTCGTTGTGAAGTTCACCTGGAGGAGGATCCTGGATTCGCATTGCGCAAGTCTATGTCCTCTGTTGACTCCCGAGCCCAAGACAGAAACTCCACTTCAAAGTGCTTGCCTGCTTGACGGCAGATTCTGTCAAGAATCCACCAGAGGAATCTGGAGGGCATACCATCTGTGACTGAATGACATGTGCTTGGTCTACTTACACCAAGCATCAGATCCGCATTGAGCTGCTGTACTGGCGCTTGTTCCACATCTGGGTTGATCACTTGCTGCAAGTCTGCCAATAGTTCCTCCAACTGCTGGCGCTTTGCACTGCCAGGTTTCAGGAGTTGATCTGCACATGCCCGCTCTGCTTCCATCATCTGTGTCACCTGCAGTCACGTCATCAGCAGACACAAATCAAACCGTCTGTTATGACAGTACCTATAGCTTTTTAGCTGATCCTTGTTTCAAACATGTATAGTTGCTTGCTTGCAGCTCTCTTGGTTTACAACACTCTCAAAGCAGATAAGCAGCAGCCATAGTCTGCTGTTCAGTGACTGCCCGTCTGGATGAAACCAGTTCGCTTGTCTACTTCAAAAACTGTAGGGAGCTCAATAGTGCATATTGTAACTGTAGCATTGTGCTTAGGCAAATCTAAGTTACCCTGTAACCGTGGCACTCACCAGTTCATGATCAAGTTCCAGCTCATCATATCCGCGAAGCTGCAGAATTAACTCCACAAAACCTGTCACTTGCATTGTCCAGCCCTGTTGTTGTAGCATCTGATTTAGCTGATGATCAGCGTCTTGGGCAGTTGACGTGCATGATCTTGGATCCTTAATACCTGCTAATACTGCATTATGTCCTTGCATTGTGAGCAGCCTAGGTGTCTTGTTGCGCCTGAACATGCGTATGCCACCAGTCAGCAGATAGTCTGCCAGAAACTTGAACCAGCTCCTCTTCAAGTTACCGCCATATGACTCGGTTGCTTTCCTTTCAATGGTGTTTTGCAGTTCGGCTTGCCTCAACTGCTCGATGCTCTTGGAGTCCTTTACAAGCTCGTCTGCATTTGCTGGAGCTTGCCCCTTGGCTTCATCCAGTCTGTGTGCATCCCCCTGCATAGCAAGCACAGACTTTAGGAAAGATTGAAGTATGGCTCTGCAACGATGTGGTGCGACCTGATGTTGGCAGCATGTTGGCAACATGCTGACCTGGATGACCTGTGCACCCCATCAGACCAAGCATGCTTGAGCGATTCACTGTAGATGGCCAGACTCTGGTCAAGCAGTGCAAAAATGGGGTAGCCTAATTGTGTATACAGACTACACGGTATAGTCAGGATATGTTGCAATCATTGTGGCACGGTGCCGACAACATAGTTGCAGGGGATGTGTGTACCACGCCTAACACACTACCCCAGCCAAGTGTAGCTGTTGTGCTTACCGCAAATTTCTCCCACTGTACGTACTCTTTTTCGTCAACAATTTGTAGAACCCGATGCTTCTCTCTTCTCCCAAATATCTGTTGTAGACCCACATATGTTTTTGTATTTGGATGTTGCTCCAATACCCAGCAATTCTGCGGAACAACCCTAAGGTTCAAAGCCTCATACTTTGTACGGTTCATCAGCATAACTGCAAAGCTTGTGGCCGTGTAACCTGCATAACCAGCGTTGTTTGTGTCAGCAGCTAGCAGCCTGATCCTGCTGATTGCCTGTGGAACAGAGTCCTCTACGTTTGTTTGGGCTCCCACAGCGGTTACTCGCCGCCTCGCCAGCATATCTGGGTCTGTTATTGTGGCGGCATCGTACTCATCATCAATGATGAGATGTTTCTCATGCTGCAGAGCCTCCACCTTGCTCAGTAACGTCCTGACAGCCTGCGCAAAGGATATGGTGAGCCACCATTGGACACAAATCGTGCATGGCATGCTGGAAGAGCGTTTTCAGTGTTCAAGCACCTGACTGGCCCGCACTGCTGTATTAGATGATGCCACCAGATGGCAGGCAGCTCAGCTGCATATCGAGTATGGATACCATGAACGTCATGCTGGTATGACAGAGATATGAAGAGAATCAGATGGAAATGTAAAGAAGCTGCTCTGATGCAGTAAGCTAGCTTGCAAAAAGATTGAGCTGGTATCAACGGTTTATGACTTGAAGCTCTTTTGACACGTCGGCACTCTGGCGGGATCCAGCAAAAGCCCAAGATAATCCACCCACCTCCAATGACTGTACGTTCTTCTTGATCACAGCCAGCAAAACAGGTCGCTGACCAGCAGGTAACCGCTGCCATTGTTGAAGAACTTTGCGCAGACCTTGCCATCGGCCTGAAACGAGCGGTTCATCTGGTGCATCTGCAGGCAGGTTGATCGAGTCCAGCTTCAAACCCCTCACTGTTCTGTAAATGTCGCCTTCATCATTTTGTGCCTGCGCTCGTCCCATAGATGTCAACCATGCAACTGGTGATCCAGCCAGGTCTTGAGACTGAAAGTCAGGCGCCCCAAAGTATGTTTGGAAGCGCTTCTGGGTCTGCTTGCGGAGTGAAGTCTGGGCACCAGCCAGCACCACCACCAGCTTGAATTCACAAGCTATAGCATAACTGGTCAGAGCGATCATGTTGATGGTTTTGCCGGCTTGAACTTCACCATCAACCAGGACAGTTGTAAGGTTGCCAGTTGCATCATCACGTATCCTGAGCATTGCATCAGCAACATTACGTGGAAGTGAGCATTTTTATCACACGTAAGGCTTACTTGTTGCTTCTAGTGTAAGTATGCACTGGGCAGGCGGCTGCTACTGTTGCAAGTTGAACTGTCTGCAGCATGTCTAGCACATTGATTAGGAAGTTTCTTGTGCTAACATGTGCTTATCAATGTATGTTTTGGCTGTTGCAAATTAAGGACAACCAGGCGACCACTCTGACATGGTTCCTTTGCAAGTGCACGCAAACAGTCATACCTACATAGCTTCATCTATTGAGGTGTGTTAATCCTGGTACAAAGTGACAGCACTGTTCACGGAGCTTCACCGTGTAGTGAATGCTGTATCTGAAGCAGATGTCTTACCTGTGCATCACTTGTTGTGCATTGCTCATTATGTGGCGTGCAACAGCTTGGTCACCAAATTGTGCCTTGATTATTTCTTCCACAAGCCGTGGCCAGGCAGGATATCTGTCAGCCAGTCCCTGTGTCCAACCCTGTTCCATCTCCTGCCTCTTAAGGTCAACCAACAAGGCTGGCTGGGCTCCTGCATGCTGTCCAGCCGTTGCATCTTGAGGCTGAGCCATGCCTCAGATCACCAATCCAACAGCCAAAGCTTGAAGAGCATACGTGCTGTGTGACAATGAAGGTAAACCTACTGACTTGGTCAGCTGAGTAGGCAGATTTGGTACCTGCATTTGGGCCAGGCATAATGTTGTAACAGATCATGTAGCAGCATATGACGCTTCTGACTACGTATGAGTGTACAAAGCAATGATCAAGAGGCGTATTGACATCATTCATTCGTGTGCTGCCGGACTGGGTCAGAAATCGAAGCTGGTTGCCCTGAGGTCCGACTTGTGCAGGCAGGATGACTTTGGGCTTGTGTCACCGCCTTGAATGCTTCACAAACACTTCCTCACCTGCTGCACACCGAATCAATGCTGGAATGGTTGAACGAATACTGCACTCGGGTAGGCACTCGGGTAGGCATGCATGCAGTAAAGTCAAGGGGCGCGTACGATGTGCTGTCTGGTAAGAGCGACCCTAGCTAGTTACAAACTGCTGTATGACGAGTACCAACCAATTTGTACCGTACATGCCCCTGTTGCTAGCATTCAGGCCAACTGGCACAAGCCCCGTACCCGCACGAGCCGCGTGTGCAGTCATGGAAGTCAGCCGGATGGCATGACTTCATATGAACACTGTTTGAGAGGTCCATAATGTTGTTTATAGAAGCTTGAAGCATCTAATGGGCGTCGGGTGTCTCAGTAGCATCACTCCTTTTCTGGTGTGGAGGAGAAGTGTGGTTTGGAGCTGCAGCGCCTTTATAGCCAGCTTTGGTCACATGAGTCCTTACCGTTTGCTTTTATGATCTGATCGATGCACTGTATACTGTGTATCGGGTGTTGTACGACTATACAGTAAACCAAAATTCAAGTGTCGCTTGCTTGAGTTATCGTCTCCAAACTGCACTCACAGGTTGCCTAGAAACAGTGTAAAATCTGTTGAACGATGAGTATTGAACGCTGCATACGTGAGGCATTGGCATTGGATGGCACCGTTGACCTAGATGTTGACGAGCAACCCGAGCCAGTTATCAATCAGAAAAAGAAGAAGAGAACCGATGATGATGAGTCAGAAGACGAAATCGAAGAGTAGGTAGCGAGCTTTGGCCTGCTGAAAAGTCTCTAGCGCAGCTTCCAGGCCAGCTCTGGGGGTGGAGCAATGCGTATGCAGACAATCCTCGACCCATTCAATAAATGCACATCTGCTGAACATAGCCCTCGATGCTGCTTGTAAAGATCATGTGCACTTGTAGCTATGATAAAATCAAGGTCAATGTTGAGTTGAGTACTGCTGGCAGCTTTCTTACAGTGTGTCCTAGTCTGGCAACGTTGCAGTATTATACATGACCACTGATGTTTGCCATAACACTATGCTGGGCAGTGAGCCAAACACTCTGCGGGGTGTACTACAGTCAGTTACAGTCTTGCTGACGGCAGGCAGGTTCTGTAGGGTTTCAATCGCACAGCGTAATTAATGCTACTTGATTGCTGGCACTGCTGGACCCATGCATTGTTGTGCTCTTGCAGGAACACAGGGCCCACTGCTAAAGATATGGAAGCTCTGTTGCAAGCTGCTGCTGAAGAGCAGATGAGTGCTAGGTTTCCTGATGTACAGCACTCCACGTATCAGGCCACTTTGGGTGGCTTACTAGGTGGTTCTATCACAACTCCTACCGGACAGAATCAATATATCATTCCTGGCTTCCAGCGCACTTACAGTTGGGATGCTGCACGTGCAAGTGCCTTGGCCAAAGATCTTATCAAACTCTTCAATATGGGTCTGAAGGAGCATACATTAGGTGACATCTTGTTGTACAAGTCCCGCAAGGAAGATGCTGAGAACACTGTGAGTCATGTGGCAGGGCGCAGTACAGCTGTTATTGCCTTCTGACATACCTGTTCAAAAATGGGAAACAACCTGATGCATCTCACTTTGCCAAGAATGCAGCCCCTGGATCAGCAGACCCAACATAGTTGTGAAATCGCACCATTCTGCTTTCACAATGAGCTTTACATAACTTGCAACTATGTTACTGTTAAAACTAACATCAGGCTCAAACAGTCATCTGCGTTTAGCCATGTGTGAGTGTACAGATATCTTGAATCTATATCACAGCTTCAATCTCAAAGTTGCGTTATGACCAGCAAGTTCACATATTTTGGTGGTTGGTGTGACCTGAAACTCTGCACCATGGGGTGAATTCTGTGACACATTACTTTATGCAGGTGCTCAATGGCCAGCAGCGAATGGTTACGTTATACATCATGATGTCATTGCTACGTTGCATTGCCACACACAAGGGGTACAGGAACTGTGTGGAGTTGATTGGCAGGATGAATGCATTCAGCTTCCAACTAGATCAGACAGGCACAGCGGATGTGCGCTTCAAATTGCGACCAACTCAGCAGCCGTTTTTTGAAAGCTGGTTCTTCAATGACCCATACGATCTTTGGACGGACTTCTTTGACACAGAGATGAAAAATAATCTGAAAGAGTAGGTGTTATACATGAGAGTCAAAGTGCCAACGTGTCTTCTGCTTGCCTACGGCTGCTGTGATGAAAAGCCATAGTTAGCTGCATGAGGGAGATGATAGGGCTACACCTGGGTTTTGTATTGCTGATGATGCTTCCTACCTTTGTGCTGACTCAATCAGCACAACAGCTCACTTCTCTCATCCACTTTCCTAATGTTTGGTTATCTCTTCACGCAGGCACCTGGCAGACATTGGCGGCAAGACAGATCTGGTCTTACTTCGTCTACTGCATGCAGCTGATGCTATACGCAAAGAGCTGTAGGTGTGCTGAGTGGTGGTGGTCAACACTACTGCACCTGGGTGTTCCATCAAGCAAACTTCAGTCAGCTCACCCTGACAGACTTGGACATGATCAAGACAGACCTGATAAGCAGTGAGTCGAATATGCTCATGTCAGTGTACCTGCTGCCAGACAGTACAAAGTGTCTATGAGGCCCACTGAGGCAAGCATTATGGTGCCGGTTGTTGTTGCAACGGCCTGATCACCCAAGACTGGTTTCACTGAAAGCCTGTAGTGTAGGCTCAAGCTGCACAGCTCTGCGCTGCTTCGCATGAGGCAGGATCTTGTGTTTGTGTTGCAGGTGGGAATATGGGGGCACAGAAAGCTGCAGAGCTAGCAGATCTTTGGGAACAAGCACAACTCAACTTGGGCAGCCACAACATACAATGTTTGAATGGACGTGACGCCTTCCGGCACTCATTCTACATTGCTCGCGATCTTGTAGTGCGTGATTATGGAGTTGGGGAGCTGAACAGTGTGTTCAAGACATCTCCACCCCGAGAAGTGGAGGATGTTATGAAGCTCAAGGATGAGCCCATTCTGTTTGTGGACGGCTACCTTGCACCCACACTGGATGCCATGGACAAAATCTTCAATTGGGCCACAAGCATACGACCTCCTGATAGTAACACAGACAACGAGCTGAGGTACGCCATTGTTGGTGCTGTATGCAACCGGCACTTGTTTGTTAGCGCCATGTGCACTTGCCCTTCCTTGTGCTATTCTAACGAAGGTGAACAGCAGGCCACCATGCATCTGTACTATCCAGCCAACTTGCTAGGGAGTGTGATGTAGGGCACTGCACAGGTGTTAGAACCTGCATGCAACGCAGCAAGACTGCACTCTTTGAACTACACTGTACTACACAGTGTGCCTAGCAGACTTATCCCAGGGAGTACACCATCTAACTAGATACAGACAAGTCAGAGTATTGTTGCTGCATACGTAAGATTGCAGTGCATATGGCACGTTGAGACTTCTGCAAAAGAAGTACAAGACACCCGGGCAGTGTGTACAACCTGCCCACAGCAGCACAGTGCTACAACATACCTGGATTCTTTTTGTTGGTGTAACTGCAGGTGGTTACTTGATCGTGTCAAGACCCATATCACAGCCCTGCTTGACATGACTACCTTGTCCTCGCAGAGACGACAGTACAGGCCAAGCATGGGCTTCTGGATGACTATCGCAGTGCCTCTGTTCTCCAACCTTTATGACACTTCCAACAAGAAGAAGATTGAACTATTGGTGCAGATGTTGCACAGGCTTGAGGCATTCACACTATGGACAGCATTGGCTGGAGTGCAATGGGGGGCTGTCAAAGGCATTCTGGTAACAGGTAAGGTCTAGCAGCTCCCAACTGCTTGCTGCAGGAAGAAAGCATTTGGCAGGTGGTGCCACCATGTCACATTGTACAGTGTCGAACTCGCTACAGGGTGTGCTACACGATGATGTGCATGAATATAGTTGATCCGATCTGGCAGACATCAAAGGCAGCGACAACAGCTCACCCAGTAATCGCTTCCCCATGGCCATCCAAAGCATGAGGATCAATAATAACGCTGAATGCACCAGACCAACCGTCGTTTATGCTTGGGTTTTTATTAACTTACAAACTGCGAGGCACAGATCATCTGAATGCTGCCAGCAAGCAGGAATCTGTGCTGTGGTCTGATAGATCGACGGCACTGATAACCAATCAAAGTGGTCTGTATCTGTTGTACCAGGTGGTCTCATCAAGCAGCGGGTTCGTCCGGGAGAAAGAGGTGAACAGGTGGGTGTTGCCAAGAACACTCTGTACTTACAAGATTTATGTCATGTGCGATGCACAGGGATGATCAGCGGTCGCTATATTCCAAAAGCACTGTGTTACATAACATTTGTCAATGCACACTTTTTCTCCACAGTATGTGTATGTTGCAAATCTGGCATACCTGCAAAATTGACTCATGCAGACCGCCTGCTGTTTGCCAAACTTTGCCTGCGTGTCGCATTGCACATGTCACTCATTTGGCCTGAATGTTCATGTTCAAGTGACACGGCTTGCATGGATCATGATGTACGTCACTGTGTATGTCATGTGATCTGCAGGTCAAGGGGGTGCTGAAGGTTCTGGTTCCAGATGGTAAAAAGGGCGTTGTTATTGACACGTCAACAGAACACGGCAAGACATCATTGGCTCGCAGACTGAACATGGCACAACAGAGCCTGTCCTTGACAGCAGTTCAGCTAGAGAAAGCTGCAGCGGCGCTGCTGATGTTTGAATCAGGCAAAACCAGGATTGGCAAACCACTCAGTGCGCTTATTGTTCGCATGCACAACGACAGTTTGCGAGGAGCATCTGCTGAGGACTTTGTCCCAGCGGAAGAGCAAGACCCAAAGCGCATCATGCTGAGAGTTCCTGGTATGAAGGTGGGTGGCATATGGCTGTAAACACACAACTGACTCCTGGCTTGCTTGAACACCCCACCATTGGATCAAGGAAACACCATGACATCAGCTCTCAATTGCTCTTTATGTGTCCCAAGTCCAACCTCAAGCATGGTGCACAGTAGTCTCTGGACATTCCAATGTCGAGACACTGTCTCAAGGTAATGCATGAGTCATGCAGGCTTGAACTAGTGTCTGAACGGCATTACTGAGGGCATACATACACTTCGGCCAGGTTCTGCTTACAATTCATGGTGTTTGCTTGCTGAGAGTCCCCGCTCATGAATGCCATTGGTGCTGCTTGTACACAGGTGCAACTGGAGCACATACTACCTCATACACACCTGAACAAGTCCTATTGTGGTGATGGCTGGAGCAGGCCAGAGTTTACAGCCTGGAAAGACAAGCCTGGCAACCTAGTGTGGCAAGCAAGTCCGGAGCCCTACAAGACTGCTAACAAGCCCTATAGCAAAAAAGTCAACGCCTACAAGGAAACGAACATCGAAATTCTGGCATATGAAAAGCTGCCTGCAGGGAAATGGACACCACAAGATTGCAAGCTCAGAGATCGTGAGGTCATCTTGGCTGTAGCACAGCGTATCGGCATCGCAAACAATGTCATGGAGACTACTGCAGCCTCATTGACTGTTGGTGGTAAGAAGAAGGCAGCTGATGAAGAAGGTGGAAGATGGCCTCCTCAGCCAGCTCGAGATAGTGAGGGCGATAGCAGGTTGACCATTGCTGCTACTCGAGCCCATGCAGCTGCCGGCATTAGTACTGCTGCTGGCAGCAGTGCTGCGGCTGGTGCCATTGCTGTCGCAAGAGCGCCCGAACCTCAGGAGCCTGCTGCAGCTGCTGCAGCTGCTCATCAGGCTGCAGCGCCAAGACCAAGGCCTAAGAAGAGGAGATTAGTACGCAATGCAGATCGGTGATTGCAAGGTAGCCTGGTGGCACCGTGCTTGTAGTGCATTCAGTTGCACCCTGCAATGCAGCTCACGGGTCTATTGGTTGGATGCTGGGTTCCTGGGTCGAGTGAAGAACTGCTGCAACAGTTGCATGTGACCTGGCTTCAAGCCAAGTTTGCTACCTTGACTACCAATTGATTGCTTGTTGTCATCACTCTGACATGTTGCCTGTCAGAAGCCACCCACAAGGCTCCTTAGATTACTTCTCTGCGTAATGTAGTATAGTGGGCTTTGATCATTGGCCATGCTGTTGTGTGAGCTCTTCGGGAGCGTTGGCAGCCTGGTTGTGGCAGCAAGGTGGGCCATGAAGCTGGGGAAACCCACACAGCCCTACCATAACATGTGACTCTGATTGGTGACTCCTAGCATTGACTGATGTTGATGGTCAAAACTGTCTCAACGGTTGTGTGAGAGGTCTAGTTGCGAAGCTGCTCACTATCTATCAGCACAGTGAATGTTTCTGTGCCCCTGCCATAGCTCCATCAAGCACAACCAAGTGGGTGTTTGTTTCAGCTGCATGTTGTTCCACTTGAAATTGTAGGGAAGTTGGTGTTGTACGCTCATTACGATTACCTCATCACATCTTACAACTGTATGTATGCAAGGATAGGTGTCACCAATTCTCTTTGTTTTCAGTGTGACGGGCAGAGCTAAGCTAGTGTGCGGCTTCACCCATAGGCACGAAAACACAGCAAGTTTACAACAACAACACCACAGTGGCAGGGTGATTCAATATGTGCAGCAGCTGATGTGGTGGTGCAACAGTCACAGCACCGGTGCAGTGGTGGGCCCAATAAGACATTGGCGCAACCCAGATGTTTGCCATCACTGATGTCACTTGAGATGTGTTGCTACTTTGTAAGCACACACGCTGTGGTGCAAACGACCCGAGCAGTATATCTTTTGCTAAGCAATGGATTCACACACTTCAAGGCACCTTTTGCACCATACCCTGTCGTCCAACAGCAGGTGTCTAGCTGCCGAAGCAATCTCAACAGCTCGTGCCACGTTAGATGTGTTTGGCTGTTGGCTGTTTTAGCAGCATTCAACCTTGAAGGCGCTCCACATTGAATGTGGCCAACAAAACTTGTCACAACAGTAGAGCGCATGGGCCTGGAAGCTTCCTTGCCATCGTACCAACCTGGTCAACACCATTAAGGAAGCAGCACACTTGCAGCCACCAGAAAGACTGCCAGAAGTACTTGAACAGTAGCTCGGACATGCATCCGTCACACGATCCTGTTGACTTCCTGATACTGAAGTGATGATGAAGGTGTTGAACGCAATGTTCCTTTTAAAGCCAAAGTTCTATCACCTCCCACTTGATAGCACTAGAAAGCACATTACATCTGAGCCGCTGCGGCTTCACAACCGGCTGCGGCATCATCAACTGCAAGCTGCAGCTTCACAACCATGAAGTTGACACCAGCTTGTCTGACATCCTAAGCCTCAAATATGACGTCTTAAAGAATTCTTCAGTCAAGTTTTATTATGCAATGTATGTATGCTGGCAGCACACCTGATGTTGTGAAAGCATAGGTTATGCACAAATGCATCAGGCTCCTTGGTTCCAAGAATTCTCGTCACCTGCCATTCGACTGCTGCCAGCAGTCCGGACAGGGCAGAACATGCAGTGTAGAACATCAAGAATGTGATGCACTGCGGTTTTTTCAAGTTACACCTTGAAGTGTAGCATACTCAATGACAACATAGCTTGGAACATAATCACACTGAGTTGCAAGAATGCTTGACTCTGAGAGTTATTGAGTCAGCAATTGACCCCGTTACGGCATACGTATGCCGTATGTACCGAGACATACTTGCATGCTGATGGCAGCAACAACCTGAAAGTTGCCTGTTTTGTAGACTTAAAGTTTGTCAAAGATGTATGAGATTAGACCCGAGTACTAGTTTTAATCTGCATGATCTGAGTATACCAACCAGTTAGGGCTCAGATGCAACACAAGTAACTTGCTTCTCAAGCAGATTTACAAGATTGAAAACAATCATATTATGTATAGGCTATACTACTGAGGTCTGTCACCTGCATGATGGTAGAGAACCAGAGATTAGTGAAGGATTATTCCCCATTACTCCAGAACCCCCGATCTCTCAGTTCACTAACGGTGTGTAACCGTATTTCAGCACCTGCGCAAGCTGGGACTGCCAGCTCCTGCTCTTTGAGCCGCTCAAGGGCCTTCACATGCTACACAGCTTGCTTCATATCTCACCCACCCACACGCCCTGGGAGGGTCCACAGTCAGTGTTCAAGCTGCCAGTGCAACCGGACAAAAACCCCAGTCCAGAACAAGGTTTAGGTCTCTGATAGTAATACTGACTGCTACAAATGTCAGGAGAGTCTTAAGAATATGGCTTGGGATAGCAGTACAGAACCCGGATTCAGGGTTGAGCACTAGTCAGAGACAACATATACTCTTGCCCGGACTGGATTGTGTGCACCGTGCACATCAGCTGGTCAGTGACCAACAGGTGTCTTACAAGAATTGCAGATTGCGGTTGCTTTGGCAGTTTTCACACTAAGCCCAACATACTCGTCTGGCCGTGATGGGATCAGGAACCCCAACCGTGATTTAGGTCATAATCAGTACGGCTGAAACATACATGGGTTGCACGACTGAGCCATATCTGTATTGATACCGTATCAGTACACTTTGGCAAACTTTGCTGTTATTGTTTTTTACCGCAGATGGAGCTGGGGCAGAACATTGGCCGCCAGCAAACCAACGCTTTTGCCTTGTTGATGAGTGCAGCAGCAGAAGTTGTGCAAGAGTTTGAGCCTCTGACTATCGAACTGGACAATGTGCAGCAATCTGGGCTGAACCATGAGTTGCTGCTTCACTGACAGCTGCAGCTGTGAGACCCGGAGCATGCCTGCCATCTCTTTAGCTTTCTGACACCTTCTGGGGTCGTGTCTGAGGCAGCTAGAACACATACCAGTGATACCTTTCTGGCAAAACAGGCGACATCAGCAACTGCGGCAGCAGCCCCTGCAACTAGCAACAAGCCCCAGTGACATTAGGTGCTGAGGCTTTCAAAAGCCATTTGACAATGTGCAATTTACGCAAGGCTTGCGTGAACTACACGTTGCTCACTGGCCCGAAGACGGATCACATCATTTGTCCCAGTGGAGGCTTTGCCATCCACCTTGCAGGCTCTGGGCACCAACACTCCGGAGGATGCAACAGTCTCTGTTGTTGGTGGGCAAGTGGCAGAACATGCAAGTCTGTGCTTTGTATGTACTCTTTGATTGGATACCTGTAGATTTAGCAGTCCAAGAATTCTTGCCAGCCCTCAGCTACTGTTTCAGAGTGATTAGCACCAGCTGGTCAGGGGGCTGGGCAGCAGCATCGGCAGCTTGGCAAATGTGACAGAGCTTACACTATATATCATCTAGACTGATCCCATGGCATACCTGAGTCTGGCAGCAACATCAGCAGTTCCTTCTCAATGTCTTAGTAGGGTTGATGTGCGGTCATCCTTAAAGAAGGACATGCAGTTCGGGAGTACTGGTCAGCTGCTGAAGTCTCTGCACATGAAGAGCCTGCAATTGATACTAACTGACATCTTTGAAGCCATGCAGCCCAGAATGCGGCCGATGCCAGAGTCTGTATTGAACCAGATAATCAACGCCACAGCTACAATCATTGCTGGTGGGCATATGCTGCCACCACCATGACAGAATGCTACAGCAGAATGCTATATGCTTTCTTACCGAACAAAACCACTGCTGGTAACGGGTCATCAGGTGAAGCATTTCAAGGGCAGGATGCTATGGATGCAGGCTCGACAGGCTTGAAAGTGTCAGACAAGTCAGAGCTGCGAGCTCAAGGAGAGAAACAAAACTGCGTATTGAATTAATTATTGGTACGTGATGTGGCAGAAATTCGCTAGACAGTTGAACCAAACAATGCAGAGTGTAGTTTGCCTTAGTCTGGTTTATGCACAACACAAACGCCATGTCTGTGTAGCGTGTGCCACTGTGCAGTGCGCAGCCACTCACTCTGTCAGATGGTGATCGCTGTTATACTGTTCTCACAGGCAAAAACCTGGACTATGGACATGCAGGGTCTATGGCGTGCAGCAACCCGGCAGGCTGCCATCAGGTGCTGCCACCCCCAATAGGAATTGAGTACACCTTGTGCAGCATGTTAGTGTGCAAGGTCACCATCCAGGCAGCACAAACACAGTATGGTGTTTTAGCTGCATGTGCAATCTTGTGTTGGAGGTCCCAGCATGATCATGCATTTAGATACCGAAGCAGCTGCTTTGGCTACAGCTTGGCTAGGCTAGCTACTACTGCAACTGTGGCCCATCACTGTACCATTGCTGACCACAATGCCGTGTCTATACCAAGCTAGTCCTGCCTCATCCTTTGCATTCGGTAGTCGACTATTCGTTCCAGAAAACATTGTTACAGCATGCAACTTTTTGAGACATGTTGCACTTGGATGCGGTCTCCAATCTACTGCAAGTAAATCAACGTCGGTTATACTATCTATACTCTTGCGTCATAAGCCAACTGCCCGAAAGTAAGCTATACAAGTGTTGCCAAGAAATGCATCAAGCCAAGTACGGCAGCCACAGCCACAACTGCTACAACTTTTTACTCACGTCAAGCAGTGTCAAGCTGCTTTTATACCGTTGATATAGACATCAAAGCGGGAACGGCTGTGTTGCATGATTCGAAGCCGTGCTGGCCTGATAACTCCAGGTTTGACAGATTGGGAGGCGGAATGCAGTGTGTCCATCCCGCCACTGCAGCCATGCACAGGCATGCTACGCGCCAGGCGCTGCCTGGCAGTTGAACATACTGCTTACGACATTTGCTGGACATTGGATGTGCCTGGGCATTTTAGCACTGTTGCCACCATTGAACCAGATAGATGGTGAAAATGAAACATAAACTATGTGATTAATTCTGATGCATGGGTATATGGGGCCCCCAGATCATCTCAACGATTGAGTCAATGCATTGCTTGTTTCCACCTAAGTGGCGTCAGGGAGTGCAACTTGCACCATGTTGACCAACTGCTTGAAGACTGTCTGGTCAGAAAAAGTGTCTCGACATCCTTGGCACCGGCTCACAGCGGGCTCCGTGAAGCCGGACTGAGTCCTCAGGTACATGCACACTTGAACATGCTCTTGCTTAAGATCATGTTGCTCTGTTGTAAGGCCCACACAGATGGAGCAGCTGCTTCGAGCAGAAGTTGTAAACATGTTGACCCACAGCCTGTGGGCTGAGCCTTGCATCATCAGCTGGATATTGTCTACTGGTAAGATATGCTGTGTCTTGTCAGCTACATCGTCCAACTGAGTGCGATAACCAATCAGACCATATAAGCAACATGTTGTCTGTGCCACAAGCTACTAGCAGTGATTGCCTTGCAATTGCACTTACTTCAAGTTAGACAGTCTATACCTAGGGCTTGCGGCCCAATGCCCACTTACCTTCTGACAAAGCCTGCTCTTCAAACACTCCCTAGGCTAGCTGTGTTCAGCAGGCTGCACCACATGAGCCTACTAGGACTCTTTTGGTAAGTAATAGAGCATCATGCCGCATCGTAATCTTGGTCAGGTCTTACTACAATATGAGTAACTCATATGTATCAATGTTGATACTGATCACATGATTGTGACCCTGGGCAGTTGCTGCTGCATACAACAGCACATGTCATTCGATTTCGGGCATTTGATCCGATGTTGTGTGGTCTCTGAGTCAAGCTGCAAGCCCCTTGTGGGAGAGGTCATCGTGTTTCATCTGCGTACAGTGCATGGGGTGTAAAGCGGATAACAAGCTATGAGGGCTGGTCATCAAGAGCAGTATGCTCCAAGGAAAGCCCAGAACACCTTGCAAGCAGCGCCATGCGCTTTTGTACTGTTAAATTAACTGACATATGGCCACTTGGTAGCAACAGCCACGTTATCACCAGCAAACATTCGTGCACGTGTGTATAAAAGCAACGCTGCAACGCTTTGAGTCGTATACAGTTGCATAAGCACCAATTGGCAGTATAACAGCTTCTAAAGTATAATTTGTGCTGTTGAGTTCAAGTTTACATCAATGCCGCTCGAAGGTTGCAACCTGGCAACATGCTGGAGGGCGCGTGGTACAGTCAAAGTCTAATGGCGGGACCTTGTCGAGCGACAACATAAGTTGCTTTGCATTCACAGCTACCATACAGTTGGTATCAACAATCGCGTTGACTTGAAGCCTCGTTAACGCCAAGACAATACTACTCCACCGTTCCACTGACCCTGATAGCCGAGAAACCAAGTTTGCCCTCCATATTACAAGCATCTATTGAGTTCAAACGTTCAGGTAAGTTACTTTCTGTAGCTTCACGGGTCAGCCTGTGCAGTAGAAGTCGTGAGCTAAGTGCAGTACTTATCATGTTGGTGTTGCATACCAGACCATCTGGAGAAATGGTTTGGAGGTGCATGTGCAACACTGGGCCCGTGTAGTTTTTTGTGCATAGTAATCAGCACATGCATGTGCAACACTACATTCATTCTGTTACCAGCAGTGCCAAGCTGCATATGCACAGAAAGCGCTAGCGCCAGAAACAAGACAGTAGCATTGACAACTCAATACTTACAAGCAAAACATTTCTCGCTGCAGGATGAATTTCAGCAACTTCATACGCTCAGTTTTCAGGCTGAACGATGATGTTAATTTGGACGCCATTGACATCTCAGAGGATGAGGACTTGGAGGCAGAAGTGGAAGAGGCAAACAGGAGAGGAAACCGCAACGATGATGATGAGCAGGAGGAGGATGAAGGAGAAGAGGAAGAAGCCTCCAATGAGGGCGCAAGGTCAGGGTAGTTCAAAGCCGCAGAGATGTTGCATGCATGCGCCCCTCAGGTCCATTGGACTGTTTGACCACCATGCTTTGCAACCAGTCAGGGACATGCTGCCAGTGACGCGTGCTGAGTAATCAGCACATCGCATGCATGCATACGTTGCCTACCTTCCACCTCATTGCACTGCAGAGCAAAGGTTTTGCATTTTTAGCCTGCATTGTCCTCACGTCCCTGTAGATATCATCATCAACAATGACATGTGCATCAACTTGCACCCACTACTGGCAGATACCAAAGTGCCTATCCATCCTGCATGCATTGACAGCAACACCATTGTGCTTCTGCAGCGTGCAAGATCGGGACGTGCCCTGTGCTGATGACATGGAGGCATTATTGCGGGCAACAGCGGACGAACAGATGCAGGAGGGTGTTCAAGAAGTATCTCACTTTACAACTCATGCCTCACTTGGCAGCTTGCTAGGAGGGCACATAACAACTCCAGAGGGGCAGAATCAATACATCATTCCCGATTTCCAACGTACCTACAGCTGGGATGCAGCCCGTGCAGGTGCCATGGCGCGGGATCTGTTGAAGCTCTTCAAGATGGGCCTGAGGGAGCATAGGCTTGGCGACATTCTTTTGTACAAGCGCGAAGCAGGCCAAGCCCAGAACTCTGTAAGTTGTACAGGCAAGGAGCTCTACTGGGGCTTACTGACCAAGATAAATCATATATAGAAGTTCTCATCATGCCTGTGCATAAGAGGACTGAAGTCAGTGGAATAAAAAGTGCAGCTACCTCTTGCAATGATGCCGAGTCGGCACATGCTGGGCAACCACAAGTAGTTTGCTGCTGATGTACGGACTTGGTGATCGTGCAGTCCCTATCATCTGTGGATTAACCAGCATTTGAACGCCATCATGTTGTATTTGTCAACACGCTGGCTCAAGCAGACAAACCTGCAGATCTAACAAAGTGCATATGTTTTGAAGTTCCTTCATGAAGTCCTAGTACAACACATAATGCAGCGACCACTTTTGGTACATGTCACGGCTAGTAGGGGATTCTAAGCACCTTCACATAGCTTGTGCCACGCCCCATGACCACACACAAGCTGCAAACCCTACGGGCCTCCCCTTGAGTCTACTACACTTATGCAAACATCAATGCAAAGAGTAGGCCCCTTGCAGGTCAAGCATGCCATGCAGAGTGACGTGATTATGTTGATCGATTGCAGGTGCTCAACGGCCAGCAGCGGATGGTGACTTTGTAGATGATGCTGTCAATCTTGAAGTGCATTGCCACGCACAAGGGCTACGAGAATTGCTTACATAACATCGAAAAGATGAATGCCTTCAGATTCTCGGAGGACCTCTCTGGTGATGTAATAGAGCGCTTCAAACTGCGGCCCAATCAACACCCCCACTTCATCAACTGGTTCTTTGGTGACCCATTCAACCTCTGGGAAAACTTCTTTGATCCTGATCGGCAAGCAAACCTGAAAGAGTGGGTAGCAGCATCACAGAAGCTGTTAAGCATTGTTTTCATTCTACAAGCCTCACGGTGTAGATGCTTGCTCACCAGAAACTCTTTATCATGGTTGGTATCTGTGCACAAAATTGATGTGCGGCTTTACAAAATACCCAGTGCAAATACAAGTTGTACATGAATGGAAAAGTATCTAATCAGGCCATGTATTTACTGCCACAACCGAAACCCTCATGGCCAGGCTGGCAGCTGTAAGATGAATGCTAGCTGTACAGTGTGCACGTGTCTCCCTCAACACAGGAATCCATGATGACACTATATTGTTGAATCTGCTTATGGTACACAGGCACCTGGCACAGAACGGTGGGAAGAAGGACTTGGTACTGCTACGTCTGCTGCATGCTGCGGATGCCATTCGAAAGCAGCTGTTGACGGCAGAAGTCAATGTAGATGGTTCAGAGAAATTGTTGTACAACGACCCCATGCAGCTCGTAGGTGTGCTGAGTGGTGGTGGTCAACACTACTGCACCTGGGTGTTCCATCAAGCAAACTTCAGTCAGCTCACCCTGACAGACTTGGACATGATCAAGACAGACCTGATTAGCAGTGAGTTGAGATGTGTATGCAACGATGTACCTGCTGCCAATGATCAATCTCCAGGTTGCTGCTTTGTATTGTACACTGTTAGCAGCAACCCACCATAGTACAGCTTTCATATGTCATGACGAACATCAAGGGATCAATCCTGTCAAGCGGTGTGTACAGATGGACATGTGATGCTTGAAACTCTGCATAGCTATATGAAGCACAACATGCCACGGCCAGAGAAAGGAGCTTTGAGGCATGTCACCATGATGCATCATTCTGTAGGTGGCAAGATGGGTGCGGACAGGATTGAGCAGTTGGCAGATCTTTGGGAGCAAGCACAGTTGAACCTGGAGAGTCACACCATCCAGTGCCTGAACGGACGCAATGCCTTCCGTCATGCCTTCTACATTGCTCGGGATCTGGTGGCACGCGATTATGGGGCAGGAGAGCTATCCAGCAAAATCACAACCAACCCTCCTCGCAGACATAAAGTTATCTTGGACATCAAAGAAAAACCTTTAGTGTTTGTGGACGGCTACCTGAAGCCCACGTTCAAAGCTATGAACCTCATATTCAGCTGGGACACAAGCATCAATGCAGATATGGCTGGCATTGATGACGAGGAGCTCAGGTATTATCGCATGTCACAGTTGCAATGTCCTACATCAGTGTACTTTGAGTCAGTATGCTGTAGCCTCCGATGCTGCGCTTACCTTCCGATACGTTTCCAGAACCAGCTCACAGCAGCAACATGGCTTGCAGTCAGCTAGGTTGTGTGGCACTGTCTTGAATGTGCACTGCACCGCTGTCCTTGTTACGTATCGTGACTTGGTTGCTCAGGTACAAGGAAAGCCGTCACAGGACATCATCATGCTCACACAGAGTAGTCAGCTTCTCAGTTTGAAAAAGTAAACCTGGGTTGTGGTTGGTTTGGCACTACCTGCAGAGGTGTTGGCTGCTCGCTGTACTGTGACACTGCACCCCTGCCAATACTGGCCATCTAAGTGGAACTGTTGTTATGACTGTAGGTGCCTGTTTGATCGCTTGAAGACCCACATCACAGCATTACTTCACATGACTACATTCTCCTCATCTCAGAAGCGTTACAGGCCCAGCATGGCTGTGTGGATGACGGCTGCAGTGCCTCTGTTTGCCAACCTGTATGAGCCGGGAGACAAAAAGAAGATGGAACTACTGGTGCAGATGCTGCACAGGCTTGAGGCATTCACACTATGGGGTGCACTGGCTGGAGTGCCATGGGGGGCTGTCAGAACTATACTAGTAACGGGTGAGCCACAGCCGCTGCGGCTGTTTAATGCAGCGGCTGCCACAAGAGGTTCTCACATCATGGGCGCTTGTCAATAGTTCAGCTGTGCCCTTGGCAGCATGTCAGCTGGTGTCAAAGCAACAGCCATGCTATATACTATGCTGCAGTAATATACCAACCCTATGCTTGCGCAATGTATTTGGCAGGTGGTATCACAAGGCAGAGAACATACAATGAGCAGGGTGAACAGGTGAGCTGCAACCAGCATGCTCAAAGCCTTGCTCCTAATGGAACCGCCAAGGATCACTAAACACTTAGTTCTGATGGCTATAGGCGTGCAAAGCATCACTTAGTAGTAAGACTGCTGTACGTTGCGATCCGAGTGATGTAAAGCTGGTATACGGCATTGCTGCCTGGTGTGGAATGAAGTCTGAGTGACCGTCAAACACCATGACTGTAGTAAATTGGTTTCTGCTGCTCTGCCACACTTGTTGGATAGCATCCACCAAGCCTAGCGCATATTGTGCACTGCTGATCTCCAAACCTGCTCTCAGGTCCGAGGTGTGCTGAAGCTTTTGGTTCCTGATGGCACAAGTGGCGTTGCTATTGACACTTCTACAAACGAGGGAAAGATCATGCTGGCACGCAGACTGCAGCTGGCGCAGCAGAGCCTGTCATTGAGAGAGAAGCAAGTGCACAAGGCAGCTGATGCACTGTTGCAGACCAGGACTGACAAAGGTCTCTTGGCAAGACAACTTGGGGATCTCATTGTCCGCATGCATAATGACAACTTGCGAGTGTTGTCTGATGACCAGTTGGTCCCAGCTGAGAATCAGGATCCCAGGCTGATTATGATGCGACTTCCAGGTGTCAAGGTAGGCAAGCAACACATGATCTGTGGCACAATCCTATAACTAGATGGTTGCATGCACACTGGCAGTGCAGCCAGATCGATGAGATATCAGCTGGCATCAGAGCCATGTCTGTGTGAACGACATGCTAGGTAACAGTTCACACGGATCCAGGCTTCAAGCCGCGTCTGCAGCCGGACACATCAACTTGTACTAGCTGATTGTCTTGTCGGGGACAAGATTGCTCAGCTGTGTGCCGTTGCTCTGTACAGGTGCAGCTTGAGCACATACTTCCACATGCACTCACAGAGTCATATCGTGAGGGTGGTTGGACCAAAGAACTGCACAAGTACTGGAGAAACAGACCTGGGAACCTGGTCTGGCAGGCCAGTGCTGTCAATGAGGTGGTTGCAAACAAGCCCTTCTTGAACAAGGTGCAGGCCCACGAGATGACCCATGCATCAATTCTGATGTTTGAGCCCTTGAGCGAGTTGGTTGCTGACAACTGGACACCAGAGGCTTGCCAGCTGCGTGACCGTGAAGTTCTCTTGGCAGTCGCCAGCCGCCTTGGCATACCGGCAAACGTCATGGAGACACTGGCCCAAGGCATGGTGATAGACGACGTCCTTGATGAAGCCACACGATTGGACGCAACAAGGTGGCCGCGCAGAACTCCAACCGGCGGCCAGCAGGGACAAGCTGCTTCAAGTAGTGCAGCAAGTACTGTTGCAGCTTCAGTAGCCAATCCTCCAGCAGTAACAGCTCCAAGAGCTGCTGACGCAGGTACATGTGCTCTGACGTACAGACTGTTGCTTGAGCAGCTCACTTGTAGTTGCGCCAAGCTTGTCAAACAGTCTGAGCCAAAACACTCCCAGCAGATTGTTGCCGTTGAGCATGTCTCATAGAGTTGAGTTGCATGACTCACAGCACTGCGATCCAGCATACAACATGTACTCATTTCCGTCAGAGAAAAACGCAAAACCTCAAAAGCTTTTGTTCTTGCAGGAGCTTACTGGTTGGAGCATGGTGATCCCCCCATTGTACTGCCTGACGGCAGAGCCCCAGCCAGACGCAAAAGACGTAGAAGCGAGGTGTGTTGACTTGTTCTGGCCGTCAGCCCATACAGCTTCTATAGGTTGCTCTTGTTTGACACTGCTACTGCCTGCCACAGGCAGTGTCATGTTGTCATGGTTGTGAGCGGTATGTGCTGCAAAGTAGCTTGAAGGCACATGGTGCGATCTGATAGCTAGCATGTTCAGAGACCATAATATCGTGTGATATTGTGTGTCTTTACAGCCTCAGTGGACTGAAGTGCACATGTTCATTGCTTACTCACAGGCTGCAGCGGGTCCTAGCACCAGGCAGGGTGGCAGGTCCATCACTGCCAAAATCAATCAGGATCAGGAGCGGCAGATGGCTGCTGCTCTGATTGCAACTGCTGATCCCCTTCCCCCACTGGACTTTGTTCCTGGCATGCAAGGTCCTCTGCGGCAGAACCAGGGCGATGGCGCAACAGCATTGGAGTATGCCCGCAGCATCGTGCAGAATGAAGGGGTGAGTGGTTCAGCTTGAGATTTCTTTGTAATAGACAAGTTTTCAGAAAGAGGTGGGAAAGAGTCTGCACCAGTATGTTCTCGGAGGCAGGTCTGGTGACTGCGTAGCCCAAGAAGGCTTGTTGTATCTCTTATCACCATTTGACGATATTGTTTTCTCAACACCATGGTGACAGATACATCATGCTGCATGAGTTTTCTTTTCACATCATGCTGTTGAGTAGGTCATGGCATGCTGTTGCACACCATACACCAGTACTGCTTGTGAACTGAAACAACACCTCATGTGATTGAGGTGACAGTTGTACTTTCATTGTGTTATCTTGCTGTGTTAGGTTGCAATCGTTGCACTTTTGCAAGACATGATGCACTACGCGGCGTAAGGCTTCCTTTCCTATGCCGGGCCTCTTGAGAAGTCATGTGACTGCCAGTGACTTTTCATGTGTCAAATGTTTCATGATCTGAATTTGCCTGTTGTACAGACTGGCCATGGCAACCCACCTGAACCAGCACAAGCTGCTCGCCCAGGCAACCCTGATCAGACACATGAGGCAACGCCTGAAATGGACGAGTGAAGAAGCAACACAGAGTTGGTCAAGAATACCATCAAAAGCAACCTCCTGTTGTTCACATCAAGTGACTGCAACCACAGTGACCTGGCATGTGACACATGTTGATGCTGCTTTGGAAGCTGCACCAGGAGGGACTTGAGTAATAGGCAGGATGTTGTTGAAAAGGAACCGTACAACTTCTGAGAGCGACCATTTGACAACTAGACAACTGCTTCGACCGTAACCACTATGTTGAGCTGTTGGCGGAGATGGCTGGTTGACATGAGATGGACGACACAAAAAAACAGCTCACAATCTTTTGCGATTGTCATCATGTGTTTGAAACTCATTGAGTGCTTGCGAGCGCACACCTGTGCTTGAGAGTCTTTCTGTGGCGAGCTTGTCAGTTGGCGTCTTTTTCAGTCAGCTTGCCACCTGTAGCTAGCTTGGGTATTAGGACGCTCATGTGTTTCCAAGACACATGTACACCTCTAACAAGTCGCTCTCAAACTGTTTTTGAACCATTTTGTCAGCACATTTATGTCAGTGGGTGACAAGAAGATTCCACAGGGGGTTAGTAGACTCCACTGCCAGCCTGTTGTGAGCCTACAGCTCACATTTCATTGGCGAGTTGTACCCATGGTGGGGTCTTGAAATGAAGTGCACTGCAACAGTCAATCAAGCTGAGAGCCCTTCCCGGCACCGAGTTTGCATAACCCTGTGAAAACCGTCCATTGTACCGTACACCAAGTTTGACCGTTTCCACTGTTCTGTGAGAACTCCAGACTGTTGTACAGTCATCAAGGCCGAGTAGTCCCTGACACCAATAGTGCGAGGTTACGTTCTGGTGAGCTGATGTGCAGTCACATTACAGATAGAACACTCAGCCTGAACCATAAAAAATTGACATGCTAAAATTAGTTAACCGCGAACTGCCGTATGCACGGGGACTGCTTCATACCCCGACCCACACATACTCGGACACTAACCAGTCTGCATCGCATCATATGCCCATGCAAGGATAACTCACAACAGCCAACATGTAATACACAATTATTCTGTGCCTGGCAGACCCGTACAGGGGCTGGTTACAGCAAAACAGACCTGTCTGTTTATGCAGGAGGGGCAACATTGAAAGCAGATTGCGGCAATCACACACCCCCAATGCATCGAAAGAAGGCAGCAATACGAAGTGTTTTGCTTCCATATTCACATACCAGCTGCCCCAGTAGAATCTATTTGTCACCCACTGATATGCTCGGGTAATTCAGGTCAACCAGTGTCATCACAATGACAATATGGCACAGAGTCAGTTGCCAGCAAAGTTTGTGAGTGCAAAGCTTGAGTCGAAACAGGACCATGCTACCAAGCATCATATTGTGCTATACGTGGCATTATAAGAAAACACAGTATTTTGAATGTTTCAGTCATTTGTGGTGGCTTGCCAAAGTTCACGCAGGCGACTCCTATCATCCGGCTCATTGACCCAGACAACGTTGCTGTTGTGCAGACACAACATGGATAAGACACATATGAACAAAACGCTTGTTTGAAACAGTTCAAGACAGAGGCTGCTGGAGAGTCCATGATAAGAGTATACCTGCATTACTGCTTGTTGGAGCATAAGCAATCATGAGCAGAACGACCATTCTTCAACCCCTCTGCAGTTAGCAATGCCACTGCACAAGCTGTGGACCTTCACTGCGTTGTCGATTCTGATGGCAGTGCTGGTGTGCTTCAAACCTGACGGTCCAGTTTCCCGCTGCCGCAAATGCACTGTACTGAGATCTTTGGGACCAAATCACTTATTGAAGATTGCAACTTGGGCAATTGCGTGGCATGTGCGGTCGATTGCTACTTTGACTCTGACCGTCACCAGCCAGATAGACTTCTATGAGCTCAGCAAGGGAATTCACCCATCCATTGGCTTAAGTTTGTAGCTGATGTCTTGGCTGATGCCAGCAGAGGTAGGATCTGACACAAATCCTTACACTCGACAAATATCATGCCAGTGGCAACCCGCATTGGACAGTGTTTCAGCTACAATAGCAGGGTGCCACAGTACTCCTCTACACTGTCAACAACGTGTCAAGAAGGGTGCCACATTATAGCACCTACATTGTCATAGCACTGGTGCATGTTGAAACCTACCCTGCTACAGTGATCTGCTTACAAGCCTAGAATCCCTTATGCAGTTCCGTAGAGGTCATCTTCTGGGAAGCAAGGAGGGTGTCTATCGCCTCCAAGGGGAAGCAGCTGAGGATTCAAACCTGAAATGTTTGTGGCTTCAAGTGCTTTGTGTCAGGGGTTGACCGTCGGCTATGTGCATGCCATGTGCATGCCATTTGCATAGCGGCTATGTGCATGCCATGTGGCAATTCAACTCCCATGAGTTCCTATCAGTTAGTGGTTGAAGTTGTGAGTAGGGACTGTGAAGACTTCGGGAAACTACGCCACACACAATCTCTTCCTCAAATTACGCGGGTGTCTCATGTAAAGGGGCTCCGCGTAGACTCATCTATACATGAATTTGTGAGTTCCATAGTCGACAGAGACGCCTTCATGCTGCACTACTCTGACATTGTGGTCAATCAGATGATTGATACAAGGATTGGGGTACTGCCGGTGGGCAGGTACCACATGGATATGCAAGTACGCCTTATACAACATGCATAGGATACGACAAATGTTCCTTTAAGTGTGTAAAGAATGCAACAAAGAGGAAACAAACTCTGACACTGCTCGTGCCAAAGCACATGTAGACACAAACATGCAGATATGGAACTGAATTCATGCACTACCTACACTTTGAGGTCTATTGCCATATCCTGAGCATTGAAGCAGTTCAAAGCTGGCCTACATATAAGCGAAACTCCATCACAACACTATCTTACTGACTACCCCACTGCTCTAGCAATTACGCCTCCACCACACCACTTCGCTTGATTCTTATAATGAAAAATGCGTGTCTCTGCTCCCGAACCTGCCGACACTCCAGCGCTCTAAGTGACATATGCAGTCATCCTTTTCCAAATTATGCTGACCTGCTGCTTGAGACGCTGCATGAAATTAAGATACCACTGCTGCTGCTGTCATACGTATGACTTGACTTCCGGCTTGGCTGCATCTGACATCACACATGCAGTGCAGCAGCAAGAGCCTTGTTTTGCCACTATGCAGTGCACAATGGGTATGCTACTTCGCCATAAACGGCGTGATGCTGTTGTGCCAAGCTTGTCGATGTGACCACTATGAGGTGCACAACAGATTTTCGCAAGAACCAGCTCTGGTGAGAATCGACTCGGTGCACTGTTTGCTGCATGGTAATGACATCCGAACCTGATGAGTAATACCCGAAGTTCCCGGAGGAAATAAAGATATTAGCGTTTGGGAGGGGCGCTCGAAATGGGCGGGTCACAGTGCCACGTGGCCAGAAACGACCAAACGTCGCACATGCTATGATAGTTGCTAAACTGAGAAGCGACTACTTTGGCATGATGTTACTAAACGGGTGATTTTGAAAAACACGCCAGACACTGGCATCTGTCAACTCGCTTCTTGTTCTTGTTGTTCCATGGACCGCGAAATGCCGCGCAGTGCCGCGCAGTGCCTCGTAGTGCCGTGGGTTGCCGTGCGCTTCATTTGAGCTGTCGACAACATGCACGTATGAGTTTTTACAAGTGTATAAAGTGCATTGCAGATGTAGGTCCCGAGAAACTCGGTGGGTGGTAGTTGTGAATCAAATTGCAGACGTTGTGCAACAAGTACAGTATTTCTAGCTAGCAGAAGTGCTAGTAGCGGACGATGACGACTCATAATCATCAGCATGAACCAATCACCCTGTGTTGCTTTGTATCGCTGAGCAAACAACACGGAAGGTGTGCAACTTATCACATGCCAAATTACCAGGCACCCAGTCTCAGAAGCCTTGACGCTTTGCAACCTTGCCGCTAGCAGTATGCGTAACATGGTCAGGGAAAATCTTAGTACTTGGCATCACCTTGCAAGGATACTAGGTTGGCAAACCAATGGTCATACACACAGCAATGTAACCAGGCAGAAGAAGCATAACTAGGGTCACTAGGCCAAACAAGACACCATTACAAGAACTACTGATCAAAGTGTCTTGCTCGTGTCACCACCACCTGAGTATCTACCCCTGCAGGCTGACAGACTCTGGCATCATGCTCTGGCGAGTGCAATGTTGAGACTCCGATGTGCCTCAAAACAACACGAGAATGACAACTTCAAGACTTGATGCCATGCTTCTCCTTGAACATCAATTGGTGAGCATCAAGCATACAACAGTGAAACAGGCTGCACTCCCTTGTCTTGCTAGACCTCTGATACAATCCACACACAATAGCAACCATGAATGGACAAATGCCTACAGCCACACTCACACAACAACACCGGCCTAGGGATGGACCTGCAGACATCACTAGTCATGATGAGCAAGAACAAGTATTGTACATACCCAATGCGGCTCATTGTCTAGAGCCATGGCCACATGGTACAGACACACCCTTGGTCAACAACTCAGGGCCTCCAGAACAGTAGCTCAAGACAGCGTTGACTAGACTGCACTTTATGTAATAAACTTTGCAGTCCTTAGCACCGGCTTGCCAGCGAGCACAAGTTGAGTTGGAGTGACAAATCATGCTGCAGGTCTGCCATCACATTATGCCAAGTACTTTGACTTAGTTGTTGCTACACGTAGTGTTCAACCTGCAAGCAGAGCTGCGAGCACACGACACTATCTGTACTTGTCAAGACACACTGTCTTTTTTTCGCCAATCAGGCTTCTAGGTGATTTCATTGCCTTGATTTGCTGCTTTTGATTTCTTCTTGTCGTTGCTGCCTTACAGTGAAGGTGCAGTAGGTGAAACCAAGCCACCTTGTGTAGGGCCAAACTGGTGTACATGTGCTGTGTTTCACCACAAGAAAGCACGACTGACAACGTTGCAACAACCAGGGGCCTACAGATCGCTGCCTTGCTGCTGTAACTAGTGGAAGCACTTCTCCTGTTTTTATTTGCTAGCCGCTAGCTCTGCACTGAGTGGCTCACCAACCGGACATGGGCCATGATCAGAGCTGGCCACATTTGAATCCCTATAATAAGCCTTATAATTAGAGCGCAATCTTTTGGTTGCTACGCATTGCCTTGCCTTATATTAGAGCGCCTTGATACCCGAAATGAAGGGATTAGCGTTTTGGGAGTGGGGGCGCGTAACGCGCGTCGGTGAGGTTTCGGCGGGTTTCGGCGGGTCCGCGGCTCACGTTGCCAAGAACGACCGAACTTTGCGCAATGTCGCTCTACTTGGAATTAACTACTCTGTTAAAAAGCAACAAAGCTTTTGGTGTGGTTGAAAGCGTGCGAGACACTTGCATCTGTCAACAGGCTTGGCATTTCTGTTGTTCCGCGGACCGCGGTACGCCGCTGGGTGCCGCAAGCTTTATCGTGGCTCACGACAACATAAAGTGCATCACAGATGTAGGTCCCGAAATTCCTAATGTTTTGTTCGTAGGCTGTGTTGTAAGTGTTACTGCGGATGTCAAGTTGTGGTCACCCAATAGAACATGTACTGTATGGCATGTGAGTTTGTGTGGTTTTCAATTTGCAATCAAGTCATTGATGTTACGCTAGCTCTTTCAGTGTACCAATGTTGACACAGCCTTTCAGTATGACATAGGTCGTCTGTGAACTACATACAGTCATAGTCATTGGCCGCACACCCCAGTATGGCATTCTTCAGTTGACGGGCCACATGTTCGGATGTTCTAGAGTAGTTCTTGGAAACGTAGCAGAGTGATTGACATTATTGATGTTGTGGACAATGGTCGTTACATAGTCACTAACAGTGTGTATTCACTTCGCTTTGCCACACCAACACAAGGCATAC
>JARWLF010000207.1:0-24092 GCA_029853055.1 Scenedesmus sp. KT-U | reverse complement strand
CCGCGCTACGCCTGCCCGAAGGGCTGCGCCGGCGTCGTGCAGGCGCCGGCTCCCGCCCACCTGATCGAGGGTGGCGCGCCCACCGAGGCGCTTCTCGTGTGAACCGGCGTGGAAAAAGGGGTCTGTCGCAGTTTCGGTGCAGGTTAGGCGCTGATCGGCATCAACCGCGCGGCGAGGAGGTCGATGTTACCGCGACCATACATCTGGCGCTTCAGCTTCTTCAGCTTGCAGATCTGCCCTTCCGTCTGGCCGTTCGACCAGGGCAACTCGATCGCCGCCTTGACGGCCGCCTTGTCCGAGACGATCCCACGGGCGAAGCAGGCGAGGGCCGAAGGAAGCGCTCGCTCGAGCCAGGCGTCGAGAGCGCCGTGGTCCTTCTCCCGCACGACCCGGTGGAAGTCGTCGACGAGGTCACGGGCGGTCACGACCGTAGGCACCTCGGCCTCCACCTTCGCGACCATCACCGCCTCGGTGGTGGTCAGCTTGTCGCGCGCGATCGTCATCAGCCGCGCGAGGGTGCGCGCGGCGGGAGACTTGCGCGGGACTTCCGCACGATCGTCGCGACGGCGCCGCGTCGCCCATTCGGTCACCACCCGCAGCGAGCCGGGGAAGCCGGCGGCGCGCAGGCGCCGCCACAGCTCGGCGCCGTTCCGGCAGCCGTTCTGCCATTCGGCGTCCAATCGGTCGAGCCATGGCTCGAGCGAGTTGCCGCGTGGTCGGAAGGCGTCGGTGCGCTCCCCCCGGACGACGCTCCGGACCAGCTTGCGCGAGCGACCCGTGCGGCGGGCGATCTCCTTCAGGGCCACGCCGTCGGCGTGGAGCTTCAGCACGACGGCGTCGCCGTCGACGCGCCGCTTCCAGCCCTCGTACTGGATCCGCTCGGCGCAGCTCAGCGTCGCCGGATCGACAGGCCTCTGCCCGAGGGCGCGACGGATCTCGCGCATGTGGCGGCGGATCGCGGCGAGGAAGGCCGCGCTCGCGTTCTCCATCAGGTGCCACCGGTCCGCGACCTGGATCGCCGCCGGCAGGGCCTTCGTCGCCGCGGTACCGTAGCCTCCACCCCGGTCGCGCGCGATGATCTCGATGGTGGGCGTCCGCGCGAGCCAGGCGGCCACCGTAGCCGGCTCGCGATCGGGCAGGAGTTCGACGACCACGCGCCGCTCGAGATCGCAAATCACGGTGCCGTAGCGGTGTCCCTTCCGCCAAGCCCAGTCGTCGATGCCGATCACCCGCGGGGCCTCCGACGGCCTCGTCGCGCGTCGTCGCACGGTGCGCAGAAGCGTGTCCTTGCTCGCCCTGACGCAGAGCCGCTTGGCCACCGCCGCACCCGGCCTGCCGCCGAGCGCGATGCCGAGATGATGCACGACGATCTCGGCACGCTCCGTGCGGCGCGCGTAAGGACGCCCCGTCCCCGGCGCGAGCCGTTCGGCGAAGACCCGGCGCCGACACCCCGCTGTCCGGCACCGGAAGCGTCGAACTAGGACGCTGAGCGCAACCTCGCGCCCGTGCGCGGGTAGGTCCAGTATGTGGCGCTCGTAGCGACTATGGACGCTCGCAGACACCGCGCCACAGAGAGGGCAATGCGCTTCCCCCGTGGCGCTTCGCGCCCGGACGACGACCGTCGTGTCCGCGACCGCGACCTCCTCGACGACAAGTCCCGCGAGCGACAACACGCGCCCGAATCGCATCCGGTCCATGGCAGCACCTCTCCTCAAAGCGCTGCCGTTGGAATCCAGGAATGCACCGAGATTGAGTCAGAGCCCCTTTTGGATGCCGGTTGACAGCCTCCAAGTCGTCATGGAAAAGACGCCCACCGTTCTCCTGCTTCGTCAGTTCGTTTCGAGCGACGACTCCCTGACCGAGCTCGCGCGGGCTGGGGGGCCGTCGCGGAAGTGCCGCTGCGATGCAGGCCGAGATCGACGCGCTCGTCGCCCGATCCGAGCATCTGACGCTGCTCCACGGCGGAAGCGGGCTCGTGCGGCTCGGGCATGCTCCCGAGCGCAAGGTCCAGACGGGGATCCGATCGACGTGAAGGTTTCGAAGGTCCACGATCGAGCCGCGTCCCGATCAAGGAGAAGATCTGCTTCACGTCGGCGATCATGCCGACATGGGCGCGACGCTCGAGGAGCCTCGATGCCCTCCTCCCGGTCCTCTATTTGCGGGGGATCCCGACCGGCGACGTACAGGAGGCGATCGCGGCGCTTATCGCCAAGGACACCTCGAACCTCTCGCCCTCCGTCATCGCGCTTCTGACCGCCTTCTGGGACGCCGAATGATCTCTCGGCGCGGCGCTACAGCTACGTCGATTTCTGGGCCGACGCCATTTACCTGCGGGCCCGCCTGGAGCCGAATGCCGTATGCATGCTGGTCCTCATCTGCGCGACACCGGACGGCGAGAAGGAGCTGATTGGCTGGTCGGCACGCGTGAGAGTGCCCAAAGCTGGCACGAGCTGCTCGTCGTCCTAAAGCGGGCTCGCGATCGCTCCCGAGCTCGCGGTCGAAGACGGGTGCTCGGCTTCTTGAAGGGCAATTCCGACCTGAACGACATCTGGCGGAGCGTCGGACGTCTTCGCCCCGCCTCCTGAAGACCGACTTCCGCATCGATTGCGCTCCAGCGACGCCTCGAGATCGCAGCTCTCCCTCTCGGCACCTCGATGCGGCGGCGTCTCCGGCGCAAGACGGCGCACCCATTCTTTACCATGATCCCTCTTTGTTCTTGAACCCGCTGTCTTTTGCATTATCCTCGACGATGGCTGTCGGCGTCCCTGCCGAACCCGATAGGGCGGCCGATCGGCGTGTTCCCGCACCCCGACCGGCCTGGCCACGAACCACCCTGCTAGCACAGGAGTGACCCATGGTTGACCTCGTTCTGCGCGGGCGCGATCCCGCCGTCAAGACGCGACTGCGCGCGCGCCCCTCCCCGTTGCCGCGACTTCGCCCGCCGTTATCGGCGCCGGCAACGCGCGCCTGAGGGCGGAGCCGACATGAAGATGATCTCCTTGATCGTCGACGGGCAAAGGCTCGTCAACAGCTCGGCAACTCGCGCCCTCGATCTTTTGCGGCGCGCGGTTGCGGCCGCGACCGGCACCCGACCACTCTCGTCTGGCAGGCCAAAGCCGGCACGCTGGTCCACGGCGTAGTCGCCGTCGATCGGGTCCGTCCCGACACGACGGGACTGCGCCTCGCGGCTGCGCCGCCCGTGCCCCTACCGTTCGCACGGCTGCGGGCGCGTTTCGAGCGTCGCCTGCGCCCCGGCATACGCTGCGGAGCCTTCCTGATCTTCGGTTTCGGACCGAGCGTGAGCGCGAGGGGCGGCCGGAAGGCCGCCCCGTCCTCTCGACATTCACGACGGAGAGATCTCATGACGAGCGACGCCCATGACTGGCGCGCGCTGCTGCCGCGCCTCGATGGGGCCTATGCCCCGAACACGATACGCGCCCTACGCGCCGACTGGGAGGCCTTCGAGGCTTTCTGCACGGCGCGCGGCGAGCATTGCCTGCCGGCTTGCGCCGAGACCGTCGCCGCCTTCGTCGCCGCGCGGGGCGAGGAGGTGCGTCCCGGCACGGTCAGGCGGCAATTGTCCTCGATCGAGCGCATGCACCGCGTGGCGAAGATTCCGAGTCCGACCCATGACGAGGACGTGCGGCTCGCCCTGCGCAAGCTGTTCCGGCAGAAGGGGCGGCGGCGCAGGCAAGCGCTCGGGCTCGACGCCGAGCTGCTCGAGGCCTGCGTCGGCGCCTGTGACACGGGCACCCTGCAGGGCAAGAGGGACGCTGCCTTGCTGCTCGCGCTCTACGACACGCTCTGTCGCCGCGGCGAGATCGCCGGTATCGAGGTGTCGGATCTCGCACCCACCCGCGAGAGCGGCTACCTCGTCCTCGTGCGGCGCTCGAAGACCGACATCGAAGGCGAGGGGCGGCATGCGATGATTGGTCCACGCGCCGCACGCGCCCTCGATCTCTGGCTGGAGGCGGCGCAGATCACGTCGGGCCCGGTGTTCCGCGGCATCCGCAACGGCGAGCCTCATTGGGCGGGCCTTTCCGACCAGAGCGTGGGCTATGTCCTCAAGAACGCGGCGCGTCGTGCCCGTCTACCCGAGGAGATCGTGGCCTCGCTCTCGGGGCATTCCGCCCGCGTCGGCCGGGCCCAGGACATGGCTCTCGCCGGTCATGACCATCTCGCGATCATGCGCGCGGGCGGATGGCGAACGATCGACGTGGTCGCGCGCTACGTCGAGGCGGCCGAGCTCAGGCGGATCGACGCTCGCGTGCGGCCGCAGACACCGAGACACGGCGCGTCTACCTTCGAGGTGGCGTAGTCGGCCTCGTCGAGGGCGAGGCGGCGCAGCTGTGGCGTCTGTCAACCGGTTCAAAAGGGGGTCTGTCACAGTTTCGGTGCAGGTTAGGCGCTGATCGGCATCAGCCGCGCGGCGAGGAGATCGATGTTGCCGCGACCATACATCTGGCGCTTCAGCTTCTTCAGCTTGCAGATCTGCCCTTCCGTCTGGCCGTTCGACCAAGGCAACTCGATCGCCGCCTTCACGGCCGCTTGTCCGAGACGATCCCACGAGCGAAGCCGGCGAGGGTCGAAGGGAGCGCTCGCGCGAGCCGGGCTTCAAGCGCGCCGTGGTCTTTCTCCCGCACGATCCGGTGGAAGTCGTCGACGAGGTGGCGGGCGGTCGTGACCGCGGGCACCGCGGCCTCCACCTTCGCGTTCATCAACGCCCCGGTGGTCGTCAGCTTGTCGCGCGCGATCGTCATCAGCCGCGCGAGGGTGCGCGGGGCGGGAGACTTGCGCGGAACCTCCGCACGCTCGTCGCGACGGCGCCGCGTCGTCCATTCGGTCACCACCCGCAGAGAGCCGGTGAAGCCCGCGGCGCGCACGCGCCGCCACAGCTCGGCGTCATTGCTGCAGCCGTTCCGCCACTCGGTGTCCAAGCGGTCGAGCCAGGGCTCCAGGAAGCTCCCGCGCGGCCGGAAGGTGTCGGTGCGCTCCCCCCGTACGACGCTCCGGACGAGCTTGCGCGAGCGGCCCGTGCGGCGGGCGATTTCCTTCAGAGCCACGCCGTCGGCGTGGAGCTTCAGCACGACGGCGTCGCCGTCGACGCGCCGCTTCCAGCCGTCGTACTGGATCCGCTCGGCGGCGGTCAGCGTCTCCGGATCGACGGCGCCCTGCCCGAGGGCGCGACAGATCTCGCGCATGCTTGCGGCGGATCGCTCCGAGGAACGCCGCGCTCGCGTTCTCCATCAGGTGCCACCGGTCCGCCACCTGGATCGCCGCCGGCAAGGCCCTCGTCACCGCGGCGCCGTAGCCGCCGCCGCGGTCGCGTGCGATGATCTCAATCGACGGCACCCGCGAGAGCCAAGCGGCCACCGTCGCCGGCTCGCGATCGGGCAGGAGGTCGATGACCACGCGCCGCTCGAGATCGCAGATGACGGTGCCGTAACGGTGCCCCTTCCGCCAAGTCGAGTCGTCGATGCCGATCACCCGCGGGGCCAGCGACGGCTTCGTCGCCCGTCTGTCGTCGCACGGTGCGCAGGAGCGTGTCCTTGCTCGCCCTGACGCAGAGCCGCTTCGCCACCGCCGCGCCCGGCCTGCCGCCGAGCGCGATCCCGAGATGATGCACGACGATCTCGGCGCGCTCAGTGCGGCGCGCGTAAGGACGCCCCGTCTCCGGAGCGAGCCGTTCGGCGAAGACCCGGCGCCGACACCCCGCCGTCCGGCATCGGAAACGTCGAACGACAACGGTCAGCGCGACCTCGCGCCCGTGCGCGGGTAGGTCGAGGAGGCGGCGTTCGTATCGGCTATGGACGCTCGCAGACACCGCCCCACAAAGCGGGCAATGCGCTTTCCCCGTGGCGCTTCGCGCCCGGACGGCCACCGTCGCGTCCGCAACCGCGACCTGCTCGACGACAAGTCCCGTGAGCGACAATGCTCGTCCGAATCGCATCCGGTCCATGGCAGCACCTCCCCTCAAAGCGCTGCCGTTGGAATCCAGGAATGCACCGAGATTGAGTCAGAGCCCCTTTTGATTGCCGGTTGACAGTGTGCTCGTGACCGACTTCGACATGCCCGAGATGACCGGGCTCGCCGTCGTCGAAGCCGCGCGCGCGACGGTCAGCTTCGAGGACACGCCAATCGTCGTGATCACCGCCAACGACCAAGTCCCTCCGCCGCACCGCGTTGGAGGCAGGGGCGACGGACTTCCTGACGAAGCCGTTCAACCCCATCGAGGTCCAAGCCCGCGTCGAGAACCTCCTGGCTCTCGAAGCGGCTCGCCGACGCGTGGCGGCATACGCACAGAGCCTCGCCGACGAGGTCCGTGCAGGGACCGAGACCGATCGTGCGCGCGAGCGGGAGATCGTCCATGGGCTCGCTCGCGCAGCCGAAAAAACGCGACGGTGATGCCGGTAATCACGTTCCGCGGGTGTCGAAGGTCGTGCGTCGCGGCTGGGCTGCCGGAGGACAGGTCATCGGAGCCGTGACGCGGCACCCGGGGACAGACGGAAGGATTCGCCTCGGCCTCCCGTGGAACCGAGCTCTGCCGACCTCGCCTCGGCAATGACGTCATCGCCGGACGCGCCTCGTGGCCGAGACCACCCGTCGGCTTCCCCGGCAGACCACTGGCCGGTAAACCGCCCATGGATGGGGCGGTACGCGATCATCGGCGGCCGCGGAGCGGCGCGTGGAGGGGCGACCGTGCAGACGCGCGCCGCGACCCATCACCGCTGAGCACGGGAGGGTGACGGAAGCGGCGCTCCACGAGGCGCTTCAGCGCGAGCGCGGCTGCGAGGGCGCCCGCGGAGGAGGCGGGTCAGAGCCTGTCCATGAGCACGCCGTATGCGATGAGGCCGATCGCGGTGGCCAGCGCAAGGGCCGTCAGCCAGCCGATCTTGCGATGATCGTCGCGCGGGCTGCGTCGATCTCGTCTCGCTTTCCTCACCATGGTTTGAAGAGCCTCCAGCGGCGATGCTCGTGGCGCCGTCGCGAGCCGGGCCGGCGACGCGCGCTCGAAGACGGGCATACGGCGCCTCTTGTAGTCGTCTCGTTCGCTTCGTAAGGAGCGCGCGGGCCAGGGCCAGGGCCAGGGCCATTGCCACGCGAGCCGATCCGGCTGGTCTCGTAGCGTGTCGGGCGGCAAAACGCGAGCGTGGCGTTTGGGGTTGCGCTCGCGCGGAGCGCGCGCCCCATTCCGTTCGGGCACGGGCATGGGCTCCCGACACTCGCACCGAGCTGTACTCGCGACGGGTCGCGATCATGAGGCGATCGGCTCCGGGCAACGCGGCGAAGACCGGGGTCTCGCGTCCCGCCTCATCGTGCGCCCGTCCTCGGGCTCAGTCGCGGGTGGCGAGCGCCGCGAAGGGCGGCTCCTGACGACGCGGGGACCTGCGACCGTCGGCATCCGCTCGGACGCTCTCGACGAGTACCCCGCGGCGTGCGTGAAGCGGGTGCCTGGATCGCCATCCACTCACGGCACCTTGATCTCATGCCCGCACCGGCTGCGGCCGGTTGCGCCCCGTGAGTGCGAGGAAGGAGAAGGCGGCGGCGAAGCACAGGATGCCGGCGACGAAGACCGCCGGCAGGAAGGTCGAGAGGACGTCGCGTGAGGCGCCCGCGCCCCAAGCCATCAATCCGGCCCCCAGCTGATGGGCCGCGAAGATCCAGCCGAAGACGATCGGCCCCTTCTCCCGGCCGAACGTCTGCGCGGAGAGCTTCACCGTCGGCGGCACGGTCGCGATGAAATCGAGCCCGTAGACGACCGCGAAGAAGCTGAGCCCGATGATCGTGAACTCGCTGAAGGGCAGCCATATCAGAGCCACGCCTCGAAAGGCGTAGTACCAGACGAGAAGCCAGCGATTGTCGTAGCGGTCCGAGAGCCAGCCGGACCCGACAGTCCCGATCAGGTCGGCGACCCCGATTACGGCGAGCATGCTCGCGGCCGTCATCGTCGGCACGCCGAAATCGGCGCACATCGCCACGAAGTGCGGCTGGATGAGCCCGAAGCTCGTCATGCCGCAGACGAAGAAGCTGAACGAGAGCACCCAGAAGACGGGGCTCGACGACGCCTCGCGCAGGGTGACGAAGCTCGTCGCGACGGCGTTGCCGCGCGGCGCCTCCGGCGGCGGTCGCACCGCGTCCTCGCCATAGGGAGGCAGGCCGACCTCGGAGGGATCGTTGCGGACGAGCAGGACGAAGGCGATCGCGATGATCGCCACCGCCAAGAAGGACGGCGCGAGCGCGGCGCGCCAGCCATATGCCTCGGCGAGATAGGCGCCGAGCGGCAGAAAGGCGAGCTGCCCCGTCGCCGTGGCCCCGCTGAGGATGCCGAGCACGAGGCCGCGGCGCGCGGTGAACCAGCGCGTGGCGATCGTCGCGCTGAGCACGAGGGCCGTGATGCCCGACGCGATCCCGAGCAGCACGCCTACGCCCGCCCAGAGCTGCCATCTCTGCGTCATCGACATCGCGAGGACGAGCCCGACGAGGAGAAGGATCGCCGACCACCCGACCACGCCGCGCGTGCCGTAGCGCAGCATCAAGGCACCGGCGAAAGGTGCGATCAGGCCGAAGAGGACGAAGCGCAGCGCCATGGGCCCGGAGATCTCGCCCAGACTCCAGCCGAGATCGCTCGAGATCGCCGGCACCAGCACGCTGACGACGCCCATGGCGGCGGAGGAGGCGAGCACGAAGCCGAAGGCGATCGCGACGACGAGCCAGCCGTAATGAATGCCGCGGCGCGCGAGGGCCGAGGCGAATATCTGCGCGACCATGCTCGATCTCCATCGCGTGCGCGGTTTGCGGGGTGCTCGTTGCGGTCGGCTCTCGCCGGCCGACGGATCCATTCTCTTCGTGCAGGGAGCGTCGAGGCGGGTTGCGTCTCGACGTCGGGCGGCCACGAGAGAGGCGCGCGTCGGCGACGACATGCACCGTTCTCCTCGTCCCTCGCCGCGCTGCGAATGCCGTATGCGCCGCCTCGGCACGCGTGATCATCGGCCTCATCTGATCATCTGAATGCTCAACCTCTCCAGAATGATGGTCTCGGCCTCGGAGCAGATCCGCTCGACGATCGTGCCGGCGGGCGCAATGTCGGTGATCAGTCCGCATGCCTGACCGGCGATCACGGCGGCGACATCGAAGTCTCCCTCGTCTCGCGCGCGAGCGTAATCATCACAGATGCGATCGATATCCGCCGACATCTCCGCCTCGCGCCCCAGCCATCGCTCTGCGTGCCGGTTGCGAAGGACACGCCCGGTATAGGGCGCAGGCCAGACGTTCCGCCGTGAGATGTCGAAGACGATCGAGCGCACGGTATCTTCGCTGCTCGCCTCGATTATCCGACGCTTCGCCTCGGGATGGCCGTTCGCCTCGAGCGATGCGTAGAAGCGGGTGCCCATCAGCACGCCCTCCGCCCCGAACGCCATCGCGGCGACGAGACCACGTCCGTCGGCGATGCCGCCCGCCGCGACGACGGGCGTGTCGGGGCAGGCCGCGACGACTTCCGGCAGGAGCGCCAGCAAAGGTCGGGACTGGCCGTGCCCTCCGGCCTCGGTGCCTTGCGCGACGATCACGTCCGCGCTTGCCTGAACGGCCTCGAGAGCCTGCGCGACCGTCTGCACTTGGCAGACGAGCCGCGCGCCCGCCTCCTTGATCATCCGCCCGAACGGACGCGGATCGCCGAACGAGAGCATGACGGCTGCCGGGCGATGCCGCAGGGCCTGATCGAGGAGGCGAGGTCGCCGCGCGAGGCTCCAGGTGATGAACCCGCAGCCGATGCGAGCATGGCCGGCTGCCGCCCATTCACGCTCGATCCAATCGGCGTCGCCATAGCCACAGCCCAGAAAGCCGAGGCCCCCGGCATTCGTCACCGCCGCTGCGAGCCGGCCCCCGGAGACGAGGTCCATCGGGGCGAGCAGGATCGGACGCTCGATGTCGAGGGCCCTCGTGACACGGTTCTCGATGCGCACCGAAGCCCCCTCGGCCCTGAATGAAGAAAAAGCTGCCAGATCGGGCCCAATGTGGCAAGTGGAGGAAAAGGAAACCGTCGGCGTCCGGAGCGTGTGGGACGACGCAGGGTGATCTTCGGCTCTCCGGAGACGGCTTCGGCCGCAATGCCGCACGATCATCCGCCGTCGGCGACGCGTCCAGTCCCGCGGAACCGGACGTCGACGAAGATGTCGCGTGTCGGCCGAGGATCACGCGACCTGGCCGCCGCATTCCCGCCGGTGGCAAGATACGGCTCTCTCGTGCGCGCGGCGAAGACGGACGAGACGACCTCGCAATACCGCATGTGCGTCGGATGCGCCGCCGCCGTTCGCATGCGGCGCGCCCGCTCGACGCGGGGGATGGAGATCGGGTCGCAGGGCATCTCTGCCGAGGCCCGTGATCGTCTCGATCGCGAGGACGCGATCTGCCGGGACGCGCTTCCACCGCGACACGGAAGACTGCGCGACGCCGACGAGCTTCGCGAGCTTGCCGACGCCACCGGCCGCTGCGATCGCCGCCTTCAGTCCGTCCTCGCGCGCGATCGGCGTCCTACTCCTCCCCGGGCTACTCCTCCCGGGGCTACTTCTCCCTGGGCTACTCCTCCCTTCGGCGGACGCCGCGGAGCTCCCGTTCCGTCCGCGAGGTCGGGACGTGGGCTCGGTAGGTCGCGGCGGCTTCGTCATGGCTACGCCTCGACGATCGCTTGCGGCGGTGCCGCGACTCTCTCGCCCGAGAGAAATGCCGCAAACCCATCGCGAGATCGATCGCACGACGAGAGCAGGCGCGGCCCTGAGCGCCCGGCCACGTACGGCTCTGCCCCTCGAGGCGTAGTGTTGCCAATTCGGTGTTCCGTCCGCGTGGCGAACGACGTCGTCCATGATGCCCTCCCTTGAAACAGCATCCCACCTCTCGGCCGGCGATCGTCGACGCGACCGGCTCGGAGGGCTCATGATGGTCCTCATCCCTTCGCCGCTTCATCCCCCGTTTGGGGGATCACCGCGTCATTGCACTCCGCGACCCGGAGGGCAGAGGGTATGGGAGTACGGGGCGAGGAGCCGCGTGTGGCGCGGCATCGGGAGGCTCGGCGCGCGTGCCGGCGTCCGTGAGCCGTGTCCGGCGTCGCGACGGGGATCGCCTTTCGTGGCTCTGCCGCGACGACGTCTTTGCGTCGGTGATCGGCTGACATACACTGTACCCGCGTCGTAGAGCGGGGCATCGTCATGGTGGGCGCGGTTTCCTACGAGGAGCTCCTCGAGACGATCTACGCAGCTGCGCTCGATCCCGCGAGGATCCCCGCGGCACTCCACGCGTACGCGCGCGCGCTCGACGGGGTGGGCGCCGTCGTCGTGTCCCTGGCGCCCGACGGTGGCGCGATCGTATCGCCCGATTTGGAGGACGCCGCGCGCGCCTACGCCTCCGAATGGTGGCAACACGACTTCCTCGAGAAGCGCGGGCTCGAGCGGGGGATGAAGGGCCTGGCGACGGACCTCGACCTCGCCTCTCCCGACGAGCTCGATCGGCATCCCTTCTATCAGGATTTCGGCCGGCATTTCGGCTTCTACTGGTTCTGCGCCTTCACCGTCCATCCCACCGGATCTCCGCCGCTCGCGATCAGCATTCGCAGGGCGCGTGAGACGGGCGCCTTCGCTGCCGAGGACGCCGCGATCGTCGCGCGCCTCGCGCCCCACCTCGCCCGCGCGCTCGAGGTCGCGGCACGGGCCACTGCAGCGGGCCGCACCGCCTCGTCGATCGTCGACATGCTCGACGGGGCCGGGCTCGGTGTTTTCGGGCTCGGCTCGGATGCGCGCGTGATCTTCTGCAACGAAACCGCTCGATCGGCCTGCGCCGCGGATCTCGACGTGGTCGCCGGGCGGCTCTGCGCCGCGCGGACCTCGTCCCGAGCCGCGGTCGAGGCACTCGTCGCGCAGACGCTCGCCGTCGCGCGCGGGACACGCATCGATCTTCCACGAGCCGTCGTCTTGAAGCGTCGAGAGCCGGGCCGACAGCCACTCGTGCTTCGCGGGATCCCTCTCGCTCGGACGAATGCGGAGGTCTTCCTGCGGATCGGCGAGGTACCCCGCGCGCTGATCGTGGTGACGGAGCCGGACGCGAGGCGTCGGCTCGACGTGCGTATCGTGCAGGAGGCGTTCGACCTCTCCCCGGCCGAGGCGCGCCTCGCCGTGGCGATCGGAGGCGGTCTGAGCTCGAACTCGCGCGTGCGCGCAAGGCGGCGGCGTCGACGATCGTGATCGAAAAGATGAGAAGTACAACTGAAATCGATCTTTTCAGAGGCTGCTATGGCGTGTTCGTAGGGAAACGAGACCGGTCGCCTCGCCCTGCGCACGAAGCCCAGACGCGCATCGGTGACGCAGCGCGTCGAGGGAATTGGGCTCGGCTGATGACGAAGGTCGGTGCAACGCTCGTCTTCGTGCCCTGCCGTGAGAGAAAAACCTATGGGCAGCCGGTCCACTCACCGGCCACGCGATAAGGGGGATCAACCATGTCGATGTTCTCGCTCGCGCGGCGCCAGCCGCGCGAAACGGAGAAGTGCGGCCAGAGCCCGGGGGTGGGCCTCGATCTGGACGCCGTTCTGAACTCGCTTCCCAACAACGTGCTCGTGCTCGACCCGGAGACCGCGACGATCGTCTACGCGAACCGCAAGAGCGTCGAGACGCTGCACGCGATCCGCGCGCACCTGCCGGCCACCGTCAATCCGGACGCGATGGTGGGCACCTGCTTCGACGTCTTCCACAAGAACCCGGCCCATCAGCGCGCCATCGTAAAGGACCCCTCGCGCCTGCCCTGGCGCACCAAGATCAAGCTCGGTCCGGAGACGATGGACCTCCACGTCTCGGCCGTGCACGATGCGGCAGGGCGTTACGTGGCCACCGTGCTGTCCTGGTCGGTCGTCACCCGCCTGACGGTTGCGGTCGAGACCTTCAAGGCAAAGGTGGGTGACGCCACGACGGAGGTCGCCCGCGCTGCGGAAGACATGAAGGACGCCGCCAAGGGCGTGATCGAGGTGACGGCCCAGACCCTGGCCAAGGCCACGGGCTCGGCGGTCTCGGCCGAGCAGACGAGCGCCAACGTCTCCTCCGTCGCGAGCGCGGCCGAGGAGCTCGACGCCTCGATCTCCGAGATCAGCCGGCAGGTCGAGCAGTCGATCGCGACGACGCGCGAGGCGGTCGCCGAGGCGCGGCGAACGACGGGTACCGTGCAGGCGCTCGCCGAGACCTCCCAGCGCATCGGCGAGGCGGTCTCGCTGATCCAGAGCATCGCGGGCCAGACGAACCTGCTGGCGCTCAACGCTATGATCGAAGCAGCGAGGGCCGGGGAGGCCGGGCGCGGCTTCGCGGTCGTCGCCGCCGAGGTGAAGGCGCTCGCCGGTCAAACCGCCAGGGCCACGAAGGAGATCTCCGGCCAGATCGCAACCATCCAGGAGGCCACCGTGCAGGCGGTCCAGGCGATCGAGCGGATCGCAGGCATCATCGATCGCATCGACGCCACCTCCACCGCGATCGGCGCGGCGGTCGAGCAGCAGGCTGCGACCACGTCCGAGATCTCCCGCAGCGTCAACGAGGCGGCGACGGGCTCGGTCGAGGTGAGCCGCTCAATGGCCGAGGTGAGCGCCCGCGCAGGAGAGTCGAAGGCCTCGGCGGCGTCCGTCCTCGAGGCGACGGCGCTGGTCGAGCGCCAGAACGCCACGGTCGCGGCTGCGGTCGACGCCTTCCTCGAGGAAGTCGCGCGGCAATAGGAGACCGGACGATGATCACCGACCCGAGCGCCAAGCAGGCGAGAAGCCGGTCGCGCTCACGTGGCGCGTCGATGCGGCCCGAACGTGATGATCGGCGGGCGTCGCATTTCTCACGATCGCTTCGTCGAGACGGCCGGTTTTCGGCCCGAGCGAAGCGCTCACGCCGCGGCTCGTATCCGACGGGGCGACCGGCGTCGGCGTGGGCTGCGTCGATCGCACGCCCGCCGGCGCCCGCCCTAATCGAGTAAGCCGGACGATCTTGGATTGCGGGATCGAGGACGGCAACGAGGCGGCGCTCGCCGTCCTCTCGCAAAGCCCGCCGCGCCGGCATCCCGCGCCAGCGCGCAGTGAACACGCGAACCGACACACGCGTCAGCAGATCGAGGCAGCGATGCTCAAGGGCGCACCCCATCATAGACCGTGCGCGCCGATCGCCCCAGCCAGTGGGCAGGCGGGCCGTTCCGAGCGCGCGGGCGAGGTGCGGGTCGATACCGCATCAGAGCTCGATGCGTTCAGGGCAGCGTTGGATCGGCAGGCGATCGTCGCGATCACCGACCGGCGCGGTGTCGTCACGCACGTCAACGACCTCTTCTGCAAGATCAGCGGCTACGCGCGGGAGGAGCTTGTCGGCCGGACCCACCGGATCGTGAGCTCGGGAACGCACCCGAAAGGCTTCTTCGTGCAGATGTGGCGAACGACCGCCGCCGGAAAGATTTGGCACGGCGAGATCTGCAATCGTGCCAAGGACGGCCGGCTCTACTGGGTCGACACCACGATCGTCCCGAGGCGCGGGAGCGGTGGGGCTATCGACGGCTATCTGTCGGTGCGCTACGACATCACCGAGCGCAAGCTCGCCGAGGCGAGCCTCGCCGAGGAGGCCCGCCGCCGGGCGGAGGCGGACAAGCTGGTGCGCGCCGTGCTCGAGGCGATCCCCGACGGGGTCGCCGCCTTCGACAGCGCCGAGCGGCTCGTGCTTTCGAACGCCGCCTTCCGCAAGCTCTACGGCTTCGGCGACGTGGCGGGATCGGAGCCCGGCACGCTCCGGGACATCCTCGAGCGCCGCATCGCGAGCGGCCGCTTTCCCGAGGCGGGGCGCACGGCACAGGAGGCCGAGACCTGGCTCGAGGCGCGCATGCGCGAGCACCGCCGCCCAGGCAGGCGGCAGATGCGCCGGCTCTCCGACGGGCGCTGGCTGCAGGTGCGCGCCCGCCGTGCCCCGAGCGGTCACACCGTCTGCGTCAATTCCGACGTGACGACGATCAAGCAAGCCGAGTTGACGCTGCGCGAGAAGGCCGAGCGCGACCCGCTCACGGGAGTGCTCAACCGTGCAGCCTTCGTCGAGCGACTCGCCCGCCTGCTCGCGACGCGTGGCAAGGAGGGCGCGCTGGCGCTCATCGACCTCAACGGCTTCAAGGCCGTGAACGACACCCACGGCCACGATGTCGGCGATGCGCTCCTCGTGACGCTGGCGCGGCGCCTGCGTGAGGCGGCTCGGCGCGGCGACGCCGTCGCGCGGCTCGGAGGCGACGAGTTCGCCGTCCTCCTGCCCGGCCTCGGAGTGCCGGCTGCGGTCGAGCCCTTGATCGAGCGGCTGCTCGGCCGTCTCGCCCTGCCGGTCGATCTGCCCGGGCGCACGCTCTTTCCCAGGATGAGCTTCGGGTGCGCCTTCTACCCCGTGCACGGGACGACGCCCGGCGAGATCATGAAGGCGGCGGACCTCGCCCTGTACGAGGCGAAAGCGAGCGCCGTGCACGATCCGGCCGGCGCCGTCCCGCCGGAGCCGGACGAGCGCTCGGGCGGCCTCGAGCGCGTGCGGTTCTTCGCCCCAGCGCTGCGCGAGGCGGAGACCCGGCGGCGTGCCACCGCAATCGGCCTGAACGAGGCTCTCGTGCGGGACGAGATCCTGGTTCACCTCCAGCCCCAGGTCTCGCTGAGAGGCGGCGAGCATGTCGGCTTCGAGGCACTGGCGCGATGGTCGCGGGGCGGGTGCCTCGTTCCACCCGGCGAGTTCATTCCGATCGCCGAGGCGGCGAACCTGATCGGGCGCATCGGCGCCGTCGTGCTGGACAAGGCGCTGGCCCTCGCCCGCCGGGCTGCGGACGGCGGGCTGCGCCCCGGCCGAATTGCCGTGAACGTCGCGGCGGCGCAGCTCAAGGACGACCGCTTCACCCATGGCGTGGCGGCGGCACTCGCTCGACATCGGATCGCGGCGGAGGACCTCGAGGTCGAGATCACCGAGACGGTGCTTCTCGACCGCTCGCAGGAGCAGATCTCCCGGACGCTCGCGAGCCTTCGCGATCTCGGGGTTCGCATCGCCCTCGACGACTTCGGGACGGGATACGCGTCCCTCACCCATCTCAAGCGCTATCCCGTCGACCGGCTGAAGATCGACCGCAGCTTCGTCGCCGGCATCGAGGCCGGCGGAGCCTCCAGCGCCCTCGTCATGGGCATCGTCGATCTCGCCCACGGCCTCGACCTCGAGATCGTGGCGGAAGGCATCGAGACGCGCGAGCAGCTCTCGGTCCTGCACGGCTTCGGCTGTGACATCGGGCAGGGATTCCTGCTGTTCCCGCCGCTGCCGCCCGACGAGGTCGGCGCCTATCTCGAGGAGAGCTCCCGATCGCGAGCGTCTCGCGCCCTCCATGCCGCGTGCCTGCCTCCCGGCACGGCCGGCCTCGAGCGGCGGCTCGATGCGGTCTCGAGAGAGAATCGAGAGCCGGCGCAGGGGCTCGGGCCCGCCACGCGCATCGAAAGCGGAGATGCGCTCGACCTCTCCGGAGAGGACACGATCGCGATCGAGAGCTCGTGAGCCTCGTCGGGGCCGCCGTCATCTCGGTTTGGCCGGCGTGAAGCACGTGGCGGGCGCGTCGTCTCGGAGCGTCCTCGCAAAGACGCGGGTGCGAGACCCGGAGGCTCGAGGCTACCCGTTCCCGCGAGTCGGACAGCCGTCGATCGCCACGACGGCATCCTGCGACCTCTACTCGCGAGTAGCGCCGCGCGTTCGACATGCACCGCGCCCGCCGTCACCGAATGCGCCGGCCTCGACGCCGCCCAGGGGAGAGGCTCGCGGAGCGAATGGGGCGCGGCGTCCCGTCACCACCTCCACGGTGTAATGCTACCGTTGACCATCCACCCCTACACTCTTGCGCGCCGCCCCGGGCGGCCTCGGGGAGCCGATCGGCGAGCGGATGTCAGCGGGTGCGCAGGGCGTTGCGGCGGTCGACACGCAGGCGGCCTACGACGCGCTAGCGCCCCGCAGCGCGCGGCCCTGTTCATGATCCTTGTTGGTGAGACGCGCGGGCGCGCACTCTGGGCCATGCGGCGGTGATCATGTCGTAGATCTACCGCACGACGGGCTCGCGCATCTGCCCGCGGCTCGTCAGATCGACCCCTCGATCTTCGCGGCCTGGTTGCGTAACCGATACCCGCAGACGATCGCGGCGATCCTCGCGCGGCTGCGGCCCGAGGAGTGCGCGCGCACTCACGCAGCTCCCCGAGGAGGTTGCCGTCGAGACGATCGACCCCATGCTGCGTACCGAGAAGGTCCAGAGGGAGGCGCTCGAGGCTATCGAGGAGAACCTGCGCCAGGAATTCGTCGGCGCCGTCTCGCGCTCGGCGCGACGAGACCCGCACGAGAGCTGGCGGAGATCTTCAACGCCTTCGACAGCCGCACCGAGGCGCGCTTCCGGTGCTGGCTCGAGGAGCGCGACCGCCCGGCCGCTCGGCGCATCCGCGAGGCGATGTTCACCTTAGAGGATCTGCTTTGCCTCGAAGCGGGAGCGATCCAGACGTTGATCCGAAAGGCCGAGCGCACGCTCCTCGCGCGCTCGTTGAAGGGCGCTGGCGAGCCGGTGCGCGCCCTCTTTCTCTCCAACATGCCGAGCCGCGCCGGGAAGACTCTCGTCGAGGAGATCGATGCGCTCGGGCCGCTGTGCGCGCGCGAGGTCGAGGCGGCACCCGCCGATCTCGTCCTCCTCGCCCGCAAGCTCGCGGATGCCGGCGAGATCCTGATCGGGCGCGCCGACGCCCAGGACGAGCACGTCTATCGAGGCGCCGCAACAGGCGGCGCCGCGATGCCGTCGGGCGCGACCCGACACCCGCCTCAGGCGGCTTCCGCCGGCCGGTAGGGACCGAGCCCGTAGATGCGCAGCATGTCGTCGTCGTTCTTCGCGCGCAGCCCCTCGAGCGCGTCGGCGATCGCCGTCATCGCCTCGCGCTCGGCGCGATCGCGCCCCTCGGCGAGCATGAGGACGAGACCGATCGCGTCCTCGAGCCCCTCCTGGTGGGCCTTGTGCCAGCACAAATTCGTCACACGAACGAATTCCTGCAACTCCTCGCCTTGCGCGCGGGTCAGCGCCCCGGAATAGCGCAGGTATTTCTGTCGCCAGGCGATCCGGTCGGCGTCGCTCGAGATTGCGATCATGTTCTCGTCTCCTCGTGTCGGTCCGCAGCTCAGCGGACCATGTTGATCGTCTGTTCCATCATCTGCTGGGCGGTCGTCACCACGCGCGTATTGGCGGTGTAGGCCTGTTGTGTGACGATCAGGCGCGTGAATTCCTCGGCGATGTCCGAGTTCGACTGCTCGACGGAGCCGGCGACGAGCCGTGCCCCCTCCGGCGAGAAGATCGGGTTGCCCGAATCGACGGTTGCCTCGAAAGTGCCGCCGTCGCGGGCCTTGAGCATGTTCGGCGAGGCGAACTGTGCGATCGAGACGCGCGCGATGGCGAAGCTCTGCCCGTTCGAGTAAATTCCGGAAATGCGTCCGTCGCTCGTGACCTCGAGATCCTGGAGCACGCCCGAAGCGTAGCCGTCCTGACCGATCGCAAGCCCCTGGACGAGATTGTTGGGGACACTGAACTGGCTCGTCCGGGCGGGGTCGATGACGAAGGCGATGCCCGCGGGTAGCTGCTGTCCGTTGACGACCGGCTCCGCAAAGCGCTGTTGCGGCGTCCCGACCACCCGCCCGTTCGTGTCGAATTGGACCTCTGCGAGAGCGGTCCACATCGTCTGCGTTCCGGTCGCCCCCGCATTGTTCTGGTAGAATGCCGTCCAGGTGTCGCCGGCGGTCTTGCCCCAGCGGATCTGAACGTCGATCGGGGCGCCCGCATCGTTGTAGACGAGGATCGACCCGCCGCTGATCGTGCGGCTGAGGAAATCCGTCGATCGGTCTGCGGGAATGACGCCCTGAGGTGCCGGGGCCGCCGTGAAGCGCGGATCGCTGGTGAAGGGGGAGAAGTCCGGGGGAGCGTTAGGGAAAAGGCGATCGTCCGTTCCGGTCGCCTCGAAGACGTTCGTGCCGGCGGTGAGCGGCAAGACGGCACCGTAGTCGATCCGCTGCGTCGCGCGAGCCGGCACCGTCGTGTCGGTGATCCGCAGGATGCCGTTCGTGCTGGTCACGAGACCCTGGGTGTTGATCGAGTCGCCTCGCAGATACATTCCGGCCCCGTTGACGAGAAAGCCGTCTTTGTCGAGCTGGAAATCGCCGCGCCGCGTGAACAGGTTCGTCTCGGAAAACAACGGTCGGCCGTCGCGAAACCCGGACATCTGGCTGACCGAGAAGAAACCCGATCCGTTGATCGCCATATTCGTATTGATCGCGGTCGGCCGGATGTCGCCCTGTACTGTGATCGTCTGCTGGGCGAACCCTCGCACCGAGCCGGACAGTGCAAGCGGTCGCGGGCGGTCCGCCACGAGATCGACAAAGCCGGTCTCGGTGCGCTTGAAGCCTACCGTTTGCGAGTTCGCGATGTTGCCGGAGATGTTTTCCATGGCGTAGGACTGCGCCCGCAATCCCGACACCGCCGTGTTCAAGGCACCGAAGATACCCATACGCTGACCCTCGCTTCTAACGCGGTTTGCGCTCCTGCAGCAACGTCCGTGCCAGCGGTATTGACCGCGGGCCTCCGCCAGGCGAACGGCTTTGTTTCCCGCTTTTCGCAACGTCACAGGCCCAGTCAGAAAGCACTTAGGGTAGCGCCGTGCGGCGGTTCTTGCCGGGTCACCCGGTAATCTCTGCCGGGTCAACCGCGAGCCGATCTCCCGACGACGCCACGGACCCTCTCGTCGGCACTCGAGAAAGCCTTGGATCGACTTGGAATCGGCGCCGCTGCCCCGTTGCCGCGACTTCTGGCACGGCGTCTGCTCCTGGCATAGGTATCCGGAGGTAGAGCCATGTCCTTGTTCAACACGCTGCGAACAGCCTCCTCGGGCTTGACGGCCACGCAGGCGGGAATTGCTCTCGTCGGCCAAAACGTCGCCAATGCGCAATCGGTCGGCTATACGCGCCGGGTCCTCGCCCCGACGCAGCAGGTCGTCGGCGACCGGGTCGCGGGTGTCGATGCGGGAGCAGCGCAGCGGGTCTTCTCGAAGGCCGTCCAGACGCGACTTTTCGCCGAGCGCGCTGGCGCGGCTTATGCAGATCTGCGCGCGGACTACGCCCGCTCGCTCGACCGGCTCTTCGGACGTCCGGGAGCGGCGGGCTCGCTCGACTTCTCCTTGAATTCCTTCAACACGGCGCTCGGCGCGCTGGCCGAGAACCCGTCCGATCTCGCTCTGCGCGCCTCTGCGATCTCCTCGGCCCAGGGTCTCGCGGCCAGCCTGAACGCGCTCTCGCAGGGCGTACAGGACCTGCGCACGTCTGCGGAGCGAGCGCTCGCGACTGGTGCGCGTGAGGCGACGACGCTGCTCGCGCGACTGGCCGAGCTCAATGGTAAGCTCGTCGGAGGCTCCATGGCCGCGCCGAACGCGACGCTCGAGGACGAGCGCGACCGGCTTCTGACCGACCTCTCGCGTCTCGTCGGCTTCGAGCGTCAGGATCGCCCCGACGGCACGATCGTGTTGCGGACACAGAGCGGCGTCACGCTGCTCGACGGCGTGTCGGCGCACAAGCTCGCCTTCGAACCTCGGGCGGCGCTCTCCCCGGAAATCCTCGCCGACGATCCCGACCGAAGCCCCGGCCGGCTCTTTGTCGTCTCCCCGAGTGGGGCGCGCCTGGACGCGACGAGCGGCGTGCTGCGAACGGGCGCGCTCTACGCCCATCTCGAGGCACGCGATACAGCCCTCGTCGGCGTTCAGGCACAGCTCGACGAGTTGGCCGCGGGTCTGGTGCGCATCTTCGCCGACGAACCGGTGAGCCCGGCACTGGCGTCCGGTACTTGGCGTATCCCGGCGCCGATTTCTGCGACGCCGGGCGGCGTCGCGCTCGAGATCGTCGTCGGCGAAACGCGCATCGTCGCTCAGACCCGCGGCGCCCTCGCGGACGCGCTCACCGGCGCGTTCGGCCCACCCGCCGTCACGGTGGGCCTCGATGCAGCCAGCGGAGCTTGGGAAATAGCGGGGCTGCCTGCTTCCGTTGCTGTCGCGTCCGGTACATGGCGCGCGACCGATGCAGGCGGCGGCTTGCGGGCGGCGCTCTTCGTCGACCGCTCGGCGGGAGCCCTCGCCGACGTCGCGGGTGCGACCACCGGCCTTGCGGGACGGCTCGCGTTCAATGGTGAGATCGCGCGCGATCCGGCCCTTCTCTCGCGCGGCAGCGGCAGCCCCTATGCGCTCGCAGCGGGCGACACGCGCCGCGTCGAGGAGTTGGTCGGGTTGCTGGAGGGGCGAGCACTCACCTTTTCCGCACGCGCCATGATCGGGGGAGCGTACGTCCCCTTCACCGCGACGCTCGGAGAGTTCTCGCGCCGCATCGTCGAGAGCCAGGGTGCCGCGGCGGAGAGCGCCGCCATGATCGCCGACGGCCAGGCGATCGCGCTCGCCGGTCTCGAGGCGCGGTTCGCCGAGGACGCGGGCGTCGACATCGATCGCGAGATGGCGGAACTCGTTAAGCTTCAGACGGCATACTCGGCCAACGCGCGCGTGCTGACGGCCGTGCGCGAGCTCCTCGACACTCTCTTGCGCATGTGAGGAGGCCCGAAATGACGGTCATTAGGCCCTTCGCGGCGGGGACGGCGATCGCGGGGCAGGCGACGCAGCGGCTCGTCGACACACGCGCGAAGCTCGAGGACTTGCAGCGTCAGCTCGCCGAGGGGCGGCGTGCCGAGACCTATGGCGGGCTCGGCATCGACCGCCGGACGAGCCTCGACGCACGCGCGAAACTCTCCCAGCTCGCGGGCTTCGACCGCAACATCACCAGCGCGAAGCTGCGCCTCGACTTGCTGTCGAAGAGCCTCGATGGCATGGATCGGACCGCGAGCGACACACGCCGCGAGCTTGCGACCCGCGCCTATGCTCCCGACAACCCGACGCGCCTTCCCATGCGCACGATCGCCCAGCAGCGGCTCTCGGCGACGATCGACCAGCTCAACACCGATCTCGACGGTCGCTTCCTGTTCGCGGGGCGCGCCTCCGACACCCGTCCCGTCGCCTCTCTCGGTGCGATCCTCGACGGCGAGCCGGGGCGGCTCGGCCTGCACGCGCTCGTCGACGAGCGCCAGAGGTTCCATGGCGCGACCGGAGAGCCGGGCGCCACCGGCAGGATCGGCCTCTCCGCGGGAGTTCCTCCGAACTCGATCGCCATCGCTCAGGCCGCGTCCACGCCGCAGGTCCCGTCCGTCGGACTGCGCATCGATGGGCTCACGAGCACGAGCGGTTTCGCCTCTCTCAGCGCGGGTCTCGACACGTTGACGATCGCCACGCAGCCGAACGCAGGCGACGCCCTGACACTGACAATCGCGGACGCTTTTGGGAGCACGCATACTCTCACCCTCGGCGCCCGCGCGAGCGGCAGCTCCGACGCGACCGGTTTTGTGCTCGGCGCGAATGCCGAGGCGACCGCTACAAACGTTCGCCAGGCTCTGGATGCTGCGCTGCGTGAGCTCGCGCGTGACGCGCTCGGCCCGAGGATCGCCGCCGAGGTCGTCGCCGAATTCTACTCCGATGCTCCCGTCCGCCGCCCCGACGATATCGGCGATCCGTCGAACGCGACTGCGCTCGACACAGGAGACTTCGACACGCAGGTGCGCTGGTATCGCGGCGAGACCGCGCCCGGCAGCGCCCGGGAGACGGCGCCGGTGCGCATCGGCGAAAGCCAGATCGTCGCGCTCGGGGCGCGCGCCGACGAGACGCCGATGCGCGACCTGATGACGGCGCTCACGACGCTCGCGATCGTCGAGCCGCGAAACTCGCCGGCTGGCGTCATCGCCTTCGAGGCGGTCGCAACCGAGATCGGCGAGCGTCTTCCAGCGGACGGGACCGCGTCACTGCGCGGCGTCGCCGCCCAGCTCGGCGCGGCCGCGCCCGCTCTCGCTCAGGCGTCGGACCGCAATCGCCAGGCCGAGATGTTTCTGCAGAACCTGCTCGACGAGGTCGAGGGGATCTCGAAGGAGGAGGTCGCCGCCCAGATCCTCGCCCTCCAGACCCGGCTAGAGGCGAGCTACCGCACGACCGCGATGATGTCTCGTCTCTCGCTCGTGAACTTCCTCTGAACCATGATCGACATACAAGAAGGGGCAAATCGATGAACAACGCCGCTGCCGCGTACCAGGCCGCCGCCAAGACCGCTCCCGTCACACCCCGCCAGCTCGAGGCCGAGCTCCTCCGCAAAGCCGCGGGTCGGCTCGCGCGCATCCGCGACACGGCGTCATGTGGTGAAGCCGAGCGCCTGGAGGCGCTTCGGTACAACCGGCGCCTCTGGACGATCCTCGTCACGTCAGCGACGGGCGCGGACAGCCCCTTGCCGCCCGAGACGAAGAACGCGATCGGATCGCTCGGCATGTTCGTGTTGTCGCGCTCGGTCGAGCTGGAACTCGCCACGGCTGTCGCGGGCATAGACACCCTGATCAAAATTAATCGCGAGCTTGCGGATGGGCTCGGCGAAGCTCCGGCAACGGCAACGGCACCTTAACCACCCGGTGCGCGATGCCTGCGCTTCGGTCGTTTCCACCACCGGCTTCAACAATTCTTAAGCGCCAAGCGCGACACTCGTGTGAGCTTCCAGCAGGGAAGCGTCGTAGAGTGAGGTAGAACCCCATGTCGCAGATCGCCTTGAGCGCGGGTACCCGCGCGAACCTTCTCTCTCTCCAGGGAACGGCCCAGCTCCTGTCGCGCACGCAGGAGCGTCTCTCGACCGGCCTGAAGGTCAACAGTCCCCTGGACGATGCGTCGGCTTTCTTCACCTCGCGTTCGCTCAACAACCGAGCGAACGATCTCTCCGGGCTGATGGACGGCATGTCCAATGCCCAGCAGACGATCCGGGCGGCGGCCAAGGGTCTCGACTCGATGTCGAAGATCGTCGACAACATGCTTGGCTCGACTTGAACAGTGATTTTGGACAAAGCCAGAACAAATTCCGGTAAGCCATTGATTTTCCTAGAACCGACTTGGCGCGGCAAAAACAGTGTGATGCTAAATTCTGAGG
>JARWLF010000206.1:0-25503 GCA_029853055.1 Scenedesmus sp. KT-U | reverse complement strand
CAGCTGCTGTGTGCTGATGCTGGGCAACAGTTCGGTAACTACAGCATGTTGAGGTCCCAACTAACCTGAGCACGCCTTGCGGTTGCCGAGAAGGCTGCGGTTCATCTTGGTTGACAGTGCCATTCTGATGGTAAGGGTGTATGGCAGCGAAGGGCGACTACGAGCAAGAAAACAAGCAAGGAATGATATATATGATATGTTGAAGTAACTGCTCAAACACAAGCAAGGCAAGGTTGTGTATAAGCAGCACGCATTGAGGACAAGCAGGGGCAATGTGTCGTCTGCTCGAGCTGCAATTCACTGCTTCATTGCGTTGCATGCCAAGGAGAATAAGCGACAACTCCTACTAAAGAAAAAAAGGCAATGTCCCTACATGCTCACCAGCCGTAGTGTAGTGTAGGGCGCGAGTCTGTTGTAGCACGTAAGTGGCGGGTGATATTGTTTGTGTATTCAGCTGCCGAGTTTGCTGATTTTTGTTGACCCGACCAGTATAGTGTAGGTCTATATAGCCATGGAAGTTATCCAACCACGCTCCTGGCATGAGCGACGGGGATTGCGCTCGTTACGTGATGTGCGCTGTTTTCGGCCATTGCGGCAAAGCTAGCTTTCAGGATGTCAAATTCAATCTACGTCCAAACAAAAGAAGGTTGACCTGTATGTGTTGTGAGAACGTTGTGCAGCTGGCCGCACGGTACAGTCGTATCCAACAGTACGATCCCAGACGAGTTTGCCCAACCTACACGTTCGTCAGGAATGGCTGGTTGCCTTATGCCCTTACGTTACCTTACTTTAGTGGAAACCGGTTGGTACAGCGGTATGTACGTGTTCTGTGAAGCAGACTTCACAGTTGAGCTAGGACCAGCATGCCATGCAGTTGCTGCATCCAGCTGGGCAGATAGGACCTGTGGCCACAGCTTGACTAGATAGGACATGCATTTGTGCCATATCACCCAGCAACATAATGCTTCAACAGATATCATGACATCAAACTTCTTGCACGGAAGCATGCAAAGGTAATTTTACCAATCTGGCAACATGGCAAGTACATGCCCTGCCATGAGGGTTAGGGAAGCAGCGAGTGCCAGGATTTTGAAGTAACAAACACTTTTGGCAAACAAGATTATTGATACTAAGAAAGCATGCGCATGTGCAGTGCAGCTGCAGTGAGTCTCTGGTCCTGCAACTGCAGCACTGATGCAGCAGTAAGCTCTAATGGACTCAATATGAAGCTCATCTCTTGCATGTGATGCCTTCTTTGCATCAAGCGGGGGGGAGGGGGGGAGGTCCTAGCAAGTTGGGTTTTGCAATAAAAGAGGTACCAGCTGACCAGCAGCCCTGTCAGCAACTGTTACAATAACGCGTATGCAACAGTGCTGCTGTGACAGCAGTGCCCCCAGGTCTGGAACTGGAGAAGGAGAAAAGGCGTATGTATGCCATTCTATAATAGATCGTGCATACAAAGTTGAGCGGCACAGGGCTGTGCAATGATTGATGCTGAATGAGTCGGGATCATGTGCAACAAGTGCTTCAATGGCATGTGGTGTATTGAAGAACAAAAGGTGGCCAACTCTCATTGACGAAGTCGATAGCGTGCTGTTCTGCGTGGTCTAAATCCACAGCACTAACTCTCTTGTTCCGCTTCCATCCTGCCAATCACTCGCAGCAACTGGATAAGTTCTACGCTGGATTTGTGAAGAAGTCAAAGCTGCCATCATATACCGTAGTACCCAAATCGCAAACAGCAAAGCCTGTAGCACCAGCAAGCACAGCAACGGGACCTGTAGCGTCTGCCACATCGGCCTCAGCATCGAAAGCACAGCAATAGGATCAAGATGTTTCACAAGGTGGGCTTACCGCCGATAAATCCCCTTCCACGCTTCTAGCTGCTTACGTACGGATCTGCCAGTCACAGTGTTCCTGCTGCAGCTTGCAGGACAAGTCTGCTTGAAGCTCGTGCGGCCCCTCGCATCCAGCCTGGCACAGCAGGCACCAGCGATATTGTCGGCTTCTTCAGGAAGCACTGTCATCAGTGCGTCCCTTCCCAGGTCACATCCACAGCACAGCAGATGGCTGTCAGCTATTCATACCAGCAGTGCTCTGTGTCGGTCTCAGCAGCATGATGAAGAGCATGAGCGGCAAAAGACGATTAATGAGCAGACGCAGGAAGTATCAAAATCTTTCATAACGAGCGTGCTGAATATGGAAGAAGCATGGCTGAATGGAGTTGCAGGACAGCTGAAGATGTGGGCAGCTGCAAAGAAGGTACCAGAGCTCAAGGTATGCTTACCCCATCAGTATTGTTTTCACGCATCATGCTTCTTGTCCTGCAGCTGCTTTTGGCGGCCTGCCATGCTGCCAATGACCATTCATGCTGCATTCAGCAACATCAGCTCCTGCTCTGGTCATCAACTACTGGTAGGGGTCGAGATATAATCCATTCCAGCAGACGTAAAGCAAGAATTTGCTGCTTGTTACGTAACGTCTCAGTTTCTATGGCTACAAAACGTTTCTGGAGGACTCATGTTTTGGTATTCAGGGCTTGCAGTCGAGCTCCAGCCTCCACATCAGCCGTTTGTGTTCCACACCAGTGCTGCAACTGAATTTCATTTTGCAGGAGAAGGATGACGAGCAACAGCAGATCGTGGAGCAAGTGCGCACAGTGTACTTGGACATACTCAAGAGAGCAGCTGCAGGGCGTCAGCTGAGCCTTAGAGCTCGCAGCCATCTTAAGCAGGCATGCCTTGCAGCAGCAACACACAAAGTCCTGCTGGAGCTGTCACCAGTGAGTGGCTTAGCTGTGACGAGGCTGCAGTGCTATCACACGTTCTCTGGAGCTGTTATCGTGACGTATAAGTACCCAGCTCCTTCCGAGGATATAGTGGCACTGGCTTCAGTTTTGACAGTTGTGAACTGTACCTGAAACACTGAGCACTACAGGTTGATAGCATGATGGCACCTCAAAGACTGTCAGCATGGTGCCACCACTGTTGCTGCTTTGTGTACATTGTGTTTGCACACTGTGTTGCAGTCCAGTGAGAAGCACGTTGAGGAATTCATCATGTTCAACATGGGTGGCGTGTATTCATCGTTCATGTTGGGAGGACTCAAGATCAGTAGCTGGGCCAAGAAGTGGCTGTTGAGGGAAAGCAGCATGAGTCAAGCAGTGGACACTCTGCACACCATTGCCCGGGTAAGCAGTTGTGCCAACAAGCACTACACCAAGGGACTGCCGCAAGCCTTATGAGCTGTGTGTTAGTCACAGTTTCTGCAGTGTTGCAGACTCTCTGATCGTGCAGGGTGTGGTCTGCTGACGATGTTGGTTGTTTCTTGCTGCAGCAGCCGATCCCCTTGATGCATACATCAATGCCAGCATATTGGGCTGTTGCTGCTGGGTATCTTTGACTGCTTTCTTGCGAGTTGCATGTGATCTTCATGCCTGATCGTGCTTCCCAACTGCACATCACAAGGTGTATCTCCGTGTGCAGGACATGGAGGGTGGCTGCCACTGCAGCATACAGCCGCTTGCCGCAATCTCAGAGAGCGATGAAGAGTCTCAGGAACCTCCTCAGCAGCAGCAGCAGCCAACTCCAGAAGACAAGCAGGACAAGCAGGAAGAGGATGCAGAGGCCGTTGCTGAACAGGAAGCTGCCACACTCCACACACAGCAGCAGTGGCAGCAAGGAGCAGCCTTGACTGTTGACAGCTGCATGATAGCTGAGGTTTTGCAGCAGGAAGGACTGCCGCAGCTGCTGAAGTACTTCTGCTGTCAGCATAACATGACTTGGTTGCAAGCGTATGACAAACAGGGTGTGGCTAGTCATCTAGAGGCTTGTATAGCAAAAGGGGACGGCTGCTGTAGGATCATTGTTGAGCCAAAGCAGTAACGCAGCGCTGTTGGATGGGGATATGATCCTACTCCGGTAATGGGGCACTCTGTGCAACACTCTCATCATCATTCTACATAGCAGGCATGCCATGGCAGCTGGCAGCTGCTGTGTTGTCATGGGCTTGACTGGTGATGAGCTTGCCAGATCCAAACCGATTTTCTCAATGATTGGCAATTCCATCCACCCTGTTAGGGGGCTGTGCTGTTGAGGTATCAAAATAATGATAATGGGATGTTCCACACCGCCAGTTGTTGCACTACCCGAAATCCCCTCTCTTTTTCATTATGCAGGCTGTTCAAGTTGATGACTGTCACAGTGTAATGGTATTACTGCAACCGTCGCACTCGCGGCAAGTCACTAAGGAAGGCACTGCCTACCATGGCATCACAGTGCCATAGTATGCCGAGACCTGTGTAGCCGCTAGGCTAAGCAGAACTAAGTTGGTTGCACATAATTCAGAGCCTGCTGCACTGAACACTCCCAGCCTGGTTGACGGTCAACTAGAATTGGCTCATCAAGCTTATCAAAGTCCAGGAACCAGTGGTTGTGGTGTTACTGACCACACATGTTACAACATAACAAAGCAATTCACTGCTTATATCCCTAGCACTCAACAGTGATATCACGCTTCTTTCAGCGCTGTCACCTGCTGAGCCACTGCCTGCACACCCGCCAGTATAACCTCCTTGTCACCATCCAACAACCTGGCTCCAAACCTTGCCCCAAACTTATCAGGATGCCATCTCATGAGCTCCTTTCTCAGAGCTGCTTTGAGAGCAGCAGGGCCGTTTGCTCCATAGAATACTAAAGTATGAAGTTGCTGAGAATCTATCTGAAGTTCTGTATTATGCTGCTGTGGCAGGGACGACCTCAGGCTACTGGTGCCTGCTGCTGACGATGGTTTAGAGGTACCAATTGGCCAAGGAATGTCATCATATGTGATAGGTCTGTCTGCTGGCCATGAGTCAAGCGCAGACCACTTCTGCTCGTACATGGAGCGCCTGCTCGGGAAAGCGGCCTGTAAGAGTGACAGATGCACATGATATCCAGCTTTGACAGCATACCCTGCTTGTTTACAAGCTGCTATTGTCCTGTTGATCGCACAAAGTAGCACACAACCAAGTCAAATGCAAGCTATCACAGCAGCTATAGCAGATAGCTTACTGCGGAACATTCCTACCTCTTCTATCTGCCTCATCATGTTCGTACGCCAGTCAGCATCCTTAGCCTGCTCTTCCCTGAGGATCCTCTCAGATTCCGCCGCCGCTGCTGCTGCTCGTCTCTTACGTTCTCCTGCTGCTGCTTCTCTGTCGCCCATGAAGCCTTGTCTGTGTGTGGATGACTGCTTGGCTCGAGCTGCTGCTGCTTCTTGGGCCACACGGCGCCTGTGATCCTGCACACACAGGTGAACACTCAGGCTTAAGGACATCTTCTGCTCGTGGTTGCTTGATATACTCCGGAAGCCATCATCGTGTGCTTTCATAGCTTCAGCCGTAGTGTGTTATATTGACAGACATTGACAGACATTGCCGGTAGAAGCAGACAGCAGGGCGTCCCCATCGCACTCCCTGCACAATACACTGCGCTCAACTGCACTCCCTCGTTCAGAGGTGAAAGCTTGACAGAAACTCTGCAGTATTTGATGTGATCATTCACTGCATACCTGCATATCCTCCCACAGCCTATCAGCCCAAGCATCATCATCGTCATCAGTATCATCAAGATGTAGGCCATCATCGTTTTCCACACCACTTCTGGATGCTGCGCCTGCCCACACTGCTGCTCTCCTGCCTTGCCTGCTCGCTGCTGCAGCAGCTGCTGTGCTCCAGTTCTGCCTGAAGACACTGTGTTTCACCACATGCGACAGACAGCAGGAACAGAAGCAGTACCGATTGTCGCTTGTGGAAGCAGCTGCAGCAATTTTGAAGGGCCCGTCTTGTACTGATGAATAAGTCTGTACAAGTGTTTCTGATGTCGTTTGCGCATCTGCAGTCCAAAGATGGGCTCCACATCAACCGCACAGATGCACAGTAGCTATCATACAACAAATCATACTGTGGATGCAATCATTGCTTCACTCACTTGCCCCATCCCTCGTCATCACTCATCTCTTCAGCAAGCCTTGCATTCCATGCCTCATCATCTGCTACTGCTGCATTGCCTGCTTCATCATTGTCACCGTCAACAGCTATAGCTGCTGCTCTCCTTCTGTTCACCCCTCTACTGCTGCCATATGTGTTGCTTGTGCTGTCTCGGTGATCAGAGTCGGAGTCTGCTCCCGCAGGAGTATCAGTAGAGGGAGCGTGCTGTTGTTGTTGCTGCTGCTGTTCGCGTAGGTTGATGATGTCTTTGATTGACAGGCCGGCTGTGTTGTGTAGATCCAGATCAACAGATGGCTGTGCGCGCTGTATGTAACAACACAAGCACATCTATAGATTGTGCATTTGAACTGCAAGTTGTCACCTTCATGTGTACAGGAGTTGCTGTTAATTCACAGCTGAACATACATGAATTGTGTATACATTCCCACTGCACAGAATGCATGCTCGTCACCTTGATGAGCTCAGCTAGTACTACCAGATGGCCGTGCATGGCTGCCAGGTGTCCGGGGGTGTTGCCTGCTGAGTCAACTGCAGTGGGGTCGGCATGGTGCCTGCAGTACATTGGATGTAAGACTTAGTGTCCATCCTCTCAGCAATGCTGCAGGAGCGTCATGCAGGTCAGCTTCAAACATGTAGAATGGCCCATGACAGTCGCTGGGTGTCAGCCCGCTGCTGATAGCGTAACCCTGGTCGGTGGGCTGTATCGTCAGTCTACTAATCACCCATAAGCTCACCTCAAAAGCAGACTCACCGCCTCCATGTGACCATACCTGCATGCCTACACAGGGGGGCTGTGTCAGAATTGATGTGATGCTGATTGTAGCAGCTGCAGGCTGGAGATGCTGTGCCACACCTGGTGCAATGCACCAGCGCCCATGGCATCAGACATGTCAAGGAGCGCATCTCTGTCAACATGTCGCAGAAACTTGCGCAGTTTCTTCACTCTGCCGCGAGCAGCGTATCTCAGCAGCTTTGTACTGTCGTGATCAGGTCCGTGGGAATGACTGTGCTTGTTGCGATTCCTGCCATGCTTCCCCATGACATCTTTGCTCTTCAATGTAACCAGCAGCGCTGCTTCGGGCAGGGCGAAACCAACGTGCTGACATGTGCACCTACAACGTCAGTGCATCGGTGCAACGTTTCCACGTGGACCCGCATGGCGGCAAAGAAGTAGTGAAAACGTTCATACACAATATCGAATACCTGATTCATGATGCTGTTCATAGTTGTGATGCGGCTCTGTTGCCCACCGCTGAAACCCTTTCCAAGGGAAGGTCAATCCCCATGCCAAGTTCGCATTAGTGCATTACCGCCCTTGTGTGTGGTACATGATGGTCATCTGCGTTCAGCTTGTTGATTGCATATAAAGTGCATCCATACAGCGAGTGCACGTAAACGGCCCTATCTGCATAGTAAACTGATTACACGCGGCTTGCGCACGCTTCGCCAGAGCGGCAACATGTTTCTCTAAGGCAACATGTCTCCTGATTGCTACCAGATAGCTGCTGCTCGGCCATACTACAAAGACAGCATAGCAAACAATGTCTCCTATACTCAGCTCGTCTCCGGGCGGGCTTCTTTGCTCATCCCCTCCCGCTAAGTCATCTTCTGTTCCTATAAAGGCTGGCAAGCCTTTGTCCAAGTCGGTGCCCTGTCAGGATGAGGGGAGGCACAGCTTCTCTCGCAAAGTCAGCGAGACAGGCAACAAACTGAGTTTTGGAGGTGGCAGGACCATATCGTTGTCTTCAACCCCCTCAGCGTCCGGCAGCAGGCCCCCTGTTGCCCCCAGCGCGCCACGAGCAGTGCATGTTGGTTTCGCAGCGCCGGAGAGCTCCAACGTCTGTCTTTCGCCTGGTAGAAGAGAAACGAAGTCGAGTTTGTTGAGCAGAGCCCTGCTGGACAAGCCCGTCATTAGTGACAACGAGTTGTTCGGGTGTGCAGCGCCTGTTCAAACTTTCAAGGTACGTGGAGCTCTGTTGCCAGCAGTGACGCTACTAATGTCTCTTATGCTTGTGCGATATTATTTACGTGTACTCTGACCATATCGTGCAGGGGTTGGTAGTGGTGCCAGAGAAGGCCGCAGACGTGGATATGCAGCACCTGTTGGGGCTTCAGGTGAGACCGTACTTGAAGCAGGGTTTCACTGGTAGGTTAGGCTAGGTCCGGGACCCTGTATCTTGCAGCTTGTGGGCAGCTACCCATGTGTGCTGATCAACATCGTTGTGCTGCGCAACTGGCACACACACTGGCAAATAGATGCAGAATCTGTTGTGCAAGCTTCTGCTGTCACCTAGGCTTTCATTGTGATGCTTCTGCCTCTCTTGTCTGTGCAGGCGCAGCATTCTGTCTTCCGTGGCAGCTATGTGGCAGCTGCTTATGGCATTGCAGCCAGGGCACATGCAGGCCAGATGAGAAAGAGCGGGGACAGTGTCCTGTCACACTGTACTGCCACTGCACTCATATTGGCAGAGCTTGGCTTGCCCGAAGAGGTCGTCGCAGCAGGACTACTGCATGATGTGTTGTGCGACAGCAGCATGCAGGCTTGGCAGCTGGCGCAAGTGTTGCCAGATTCCATCGTGTCCTTGGTAGCCAAGGTCCAGCAGCTCAATCAGCTCAGCCAGGCGTACAGGGACAACACACATACCTTGGAGGCTGAGGCCATGCTTGATATGTTAACTGGCATGGATGATGTGACTGCTCTGTTCATCAAGCTGGCTGATCGGCTGCACAACATGCGCACTATTGGCTCACTGCCACGCTGCAAGCAGGTGTGTTTCGGTCCCTGTTGTTTCCCAGGCATGTACTCATGTTGTTTTTGCGTTTACATACCTATTGTACTAATGGCTGTGTTCAGGAAGGGTTGCACTTAACGATGCGTCAAATCATTCATCCAATTCCATTGCTGTAATGGGTGGTATAATTGCTTGCAGGTTCGTATGGCCAGTGAGACTCTGGATGTGTTCGCTGTTCTGGCAAACCGCCTGGGTGCCTGGTCAATCAAAGCAGAGTTGGAGGACCTGTGCTTCAAGACGCTCAATCCAGAGGAGTACGAGTTGGTGGCCAGTGCTGCAGCTGCTCGTGTTGCTAGCAAAAGCACCTTAGCGTCAGCAGTGGATGAGGTCACAACGGCGCTGGTGTCAGCTGGGTTGGAAGTGGTGGATGTGTCAGGCAGGGTCAAAAATGTGTACGGTGTCTGGAAGAAGGTGCAGAAGAACCTTCGTAAGCTAGATAGGGGTGTGAGTATCAACAGCAGCAGCAGCTCTGACGATGAGCAGGAGCCATCGTCCCCAGTGTCGCCAGCCGCAGCAGCTGCTGCCGCACTGCCCAATGGCTGTAGCAGCAGCGACAGAGCAGCAGCAATAGATGCAGCCCTTGCTCAGGTGTACGATGTCCAGGCGCTGCGTGTTGTGGTGCCCCACAAGCACGACTGCTATGCGGCCCTTCGTGTTGTTGAAGAGATGTGGTCCACCATGCCTGGTCGCACGAAGGACTACATCCGGCAACGCAAGGCCAATGGGTACCAGAGCCTGCACCTTACTGTCAGGGATGCTCATGGTCAGCCCATGGAGGTGCAGATTCGCACACCCAAGATGCACTACATTGCAGAGTATGGCTTTGCAGCTCATTGGAAGTACAAGGAGAAGCTAGGCAGACAGGACCTCTGGTTGGACCGGTTGGTGCAGTGGAAGCGCTGGATCACCAGTGTCAAGCTGGGCATACATGACCGCAAGGTCAGGCCATCTGGTAGTCCTGGTTCTGGTGGTGGTGATGCAGCGGTTGCAGGCTTGGCGGCAAAGCTGGGGCTGGAAGCTGTTGCAGCAGGTGGTGCAAGCAGCCAGAGCTGTGATGCACTCAAAAATGCTGCGCCCATCCGCAGCATCTCTGCAGGTGCGCATTGCCTCTGGTGTGCTTAGTGCTCAAGATTGTACTGACGAGGCCCTAGCTTGTTTGGTTATGTTCTCCTGAAGCAGTGTCTCTCGACATCAGCAGCCATCGCCCCACTGATTTGAGGATTTGTGTTGTTTGCAGGTGATGCTGTTGCAGCAGAGTTGGATGCTCTGGAACAGCAGGATCAGCTGCAGGAAGCATCAGTGTACACCCCTGCCTCATCTTCCCCTGCTGACGCAAAATTTGCAGCAAGGTTCAGGATGCAGCCCATCAGCGAAGCAGATATTGACGCGCATGGTGCCAGCATCATGATCAGTGGGCCTCGTGGTGTCAGCATAGCACAGGTGCCAGCCCGTTGCACTGTTGGGCAGCTATTAGGCAGCCGAGAGATCACTGATCAGCTGAGCCGAGCCAACAGTGATGGCCTGAGCAGTGCATTGAGCCAGCTGGGGCTAGGGCTGCCTCATGCAGGCAGCAGCTGCAGGCTCGCAGTGAATGGTGTTGTGGTAATGCCCAGCATGGCTGATCAGGTTGTCCTGCGCTCTGGTGATCAGGTGCAGCTGCTGCAGGATCCTTTGGTTACAGTGGGCTTGCCAAGCACTGGCACAGATCTGGGTGGCATGCAGCTGCAAGAGCCTGTGCCACTCGCTGCTGGGTTGCCAGGTGCCTTAGCCAATGTGGGCGAGAGCCTTCAGTTGTTTGTGGCAGGACAATTGGAGCCGCTTGAGGTGGCCCTGCAGGAGAAACTCAGGGTTGCGCCCAGGGCACCAGTGTGCTCTCCTGCTCTAGTGTCTTGACCTGGCGCTCTGCCAGCTGGTCTTGGGTGCCTGGTGAAATGTGCAGCATGGTACAGTGTATGTCCAGGTTGATGGCAGGGCAGTTCATGGTCTTCCAGGATTGCATCATCTTCTGCCTTTGCCTTCCTGTTTGCAGTGCTGTGTGTGCTAGGACCTGTTGTTCACACACACCAAGGTCTAGGGGTGTGATGTACTGCACCACTGGCCCTTTCATGCCTCTGGATTGATTCTCGTATTGTAGATGTCTGCATGCGATTGTGGAGCGCGCATCACATATGTGTCTTTTGAGCGGCCTGCATCAGGTTGGAGTGAAGATGTGACGTCTTTGTTGGTTCCTTGATTGTTGAAGTTATGTCTTGTATGTTTGTTGATGTGGTTAGGTTGCAAGTGATCGTCTATCGCAGCCTTTGTGGTACTGGTATAGCATTGAGGTATAATCTTGCACACGGCGCCCTCAGTTGTGTCTGGGGTGAGCTGCATGGCCTTGCTTCGTGCTTGCTGAGCTAGGCTGCTAGCATGTGGTCGCAGAGTTGTGCATGCTGTACAGATGCGGGCATGTGATTTATATATATGTATGTGTGGAATGTTGTATGTTGTGAAGGCGTGAGTTGTTTTGCTTGCAGCATGCAGACCTTTGTTGTATAGTGGGCATGGTACATCTCCTGAGTTGAGCTCCTGAGCACCATCTGATGAGTCATTGTGGCCTCCAAGCCTTGCATCAGTCATGGCCTGGTATCCATGTCCAGCACACTCAGTCTATCGCCTGTGCCTGGAACAGTGGTTAGCAGCACTACTGTTTTGCTGTTCAAGTACCTAGCACTAGGGTATATGAATGGTGTGGGTATATTGTGGGTTAGGGATGTGGGGTGCTATAGAAGGGTTGTGTCTTGCCACACACATGCACTTTGTACCATATGTTTATAATCAGCTGATCAAAGTACTGCCAGGCATGCGTGGCAAGCTGTGCCATCTCGACACTTTGCATCTGTATGTGCGTGGAGGTGTTGTTGACCGGCAAGTGTATACTACGTCAGCAGAGTGTGCAATGCACACTTTCAGGCATTGGCAAAGATCTTAGTGTATTCTATGCCTCGCTGTCCGATAGCTTTTTCTTGTGTGTCTTTGATGTATTTCACTAGGAGTGTTGTTGCTGGTGTACATCCGGCTTGACAGGGTATCCATGATAGGCTGGGTTCGTAGCATCCGAGGTGTAGATGGGAGTGTAGAGAGGCTTTGTTGTATTGTATAGCATCAGCATGCTTGTACACAGGCTCCAAGCGTGTGTTGTATACTACAGACTCTTCTTTCTGGACCCACTGCAGCATTGTATGTCAACACACTGCGGTTCAAAAACAGTACTACGAATGCAGCATCCTCATGGTGCCTTGCATGTGAGGATTGATGGCTGGTGTTGAGTAGTTTCCATTGATCTTGCCAGCAGATAGTGCTTATGTCTTGTATGGTGAAAAGCAGTTGACTGTGTATGAGGTGTGACGATGAGCTGCATATGTTGGGGTAACTGGGATGCTGCCACTGCCATCCCAGTCTGCTCTGGTAGAGTCAAGACCTTGAGAGCTGTGCTCACCCTTTGTCTGACTCTGTGATCAGCGAGATCGAGCCTGGGTATCTCACTGCCAACCCAGAAGCATGACGAATGTGTGAGCAACACTAGATTGTGGACTGAAACATGATGATGTATCCTTGCAAGACATCGACATTGTGTGATGGCGGTGCTTGGTTGATTGGGAGTGTGTGAGCAGCTCGGCATTTCTGCAGGATCTCCGGCATTGTTGTCGTTAGTGCTGGACAGTCCATGTGTGTCCTGTTGTGCTGATGTTGGTGAGTGCATGCTGTAAACTCCTTTGCATGTTCAGAATCCTGTTTGATGCATTACTGAGCATCATCAACCAAACTGCAGTACAGATCAACCATCTGGGTTACCTGTTGTATGCACTTCTGCTGGCAGTCTTTCTGCTCATTCGAAAGGTGCACAACTTCTTGGCATGTGTACAATGGCATCTGAGGGCTGGTCAGCGGTCATATGCGGGCCTGAAGGCTGCTGCTGTGATGTGCGTGCTTAGGCAACTTGAGTCGAACAGCCTGGCTGTTTGGATTGCTTCGAGGGCTGCTTATTGACATATGTATTTCTACCTCGACGAGTCTTTATGGCTTCTTGCTTTCTTGTGGTGGTGCTCGTAGTTGCACTGCTGTTTGTACCATACTCTCTCTTTTCTGAGCTGTGTCCTCTTGGCATACTGACAGAGTCTGGAACTGCTGTGTTCCGATTGTCCATGTGGGCGCCTTGTTGCTTTCAAGCCAGCACCGCCTGTGTTGCTTCTTCGTCAGGGCATTTGCACACAGCATTGCTGTGTGGCAGCTAGCACAGGCGGCTTGGTGTCGGTGCCAGGTGTAGGTTGGCATAGGGCATGGCCGCCTATCAGGTTGTTGATGTGTATGAGCTTGAAGGCTACTTTTTGCTCGGCTGTCTGAAGCACTTCACCTGGTTATTGGATAGCAATAGCAAGTCCTTTGAGGATCAGGGCGCATGTTTGCCTGTGTTCCTCTGTGTACCAAGTGGCAGCTGTGCTTGTACCTTGGTGCAAATGTCACAGTATATTCGTTCGGTTTGCTGCGATGGACAGAACACAGGGTGAAGGCTGTGTTTGCGTTGGTACTTTGGGTTGCAACAACACATGTCGTATGATCTAGAGCAGGCTTTGTGACTACAGCTACATTCTGCTGGTGTGAGCATGTGTGATGTGCTCAAGAGGTTAAGTCGTCCATCATGGATTCGACATTCTTGTTGTCATGCAGCTGAAACATGTTGTTGCAGCCAATATGCACATGCAGGTGAACGTTAAATGTCTTGTTGTAGTATTTTGCCAGGAATTACATGTTTGTTGTGCTTCACAAAGTCGTTGATGTCATCTCTGTGCAGGCTGTCATGTGCAGCTGTCACGGTGCTGCAGTGCTGCAATGCATCGCAGTTGGATGGTTATTGTATATTCTACACACCATGATTGAAGGTGACGGCTGCCAGAGCAGCCTTGTAACAATTGTCAGTATCCAAGCGACCTTACCCCATGAAAGCAGCGCACCATAGCTCTGTCGTAACCTGATGGCCTGCTGGCACCATGACGAGGAAGCCTGCTGCGGCTTTGGGTGGAATGACGTTTCCATCACCAATGGCATTCTCCGTTAAGCCAACCGGCGGTTACCGGCCCGTCGTGTCGACTTGACGCAAAAGCGCAGGGATAACCCTCGTGTCAAGAGCATTTGACTGGCCGTTAAGCGCCACTGTTAACGAGGCTGTTATCTCAACTCCAACCTGAATCTTATCCGTGAGACTGCTGCTGGCGTTGGGCGGGAACTTCGAAGGACTCTGGTGACTGTCTACCGAGTATGCCTGTCCGAAACACTGGATGTATACATACGTCGCCACCTGACACAACCGTGGTGAGGGTTGCTAGTACTAGTGCGTACTGCCCAGGGCTCGGCTGCAGCACTGCCCAGGGCTCAGCTGCAGGGCCTTGCAAGCCTGCCTTGTCACCACTACTTGCAGTCACTGCAGGATGATCCTGGCAAAGTCACTTCAAACATGACTTGTCCTTGTATCAACATGCAGATACCTCGACTCGCAGCATCTCCTGCAACAACAATACGACTGCTGTTTCACTAGATAAGTCAAGTCTTGCAAGCTTCTGCAGCAGCTGCCAGTATTGCTCATCACGCTGCTGTAGCTGAGGGAGTTGCAGCCGCTTAACCCCTTGACCTGATTGCTGGAGTGCCAAGACATCAGCTGCACGGACCAGGACAGCTTCAGATACTCCGCACAATTGGGCACAGTGCAACTGAAGCAGCAGTGAACATATAGCTGTCAACTGGTAGTATTTGTTCACATTGCATGCATCATATTCGGGAGACTCAGCGACAAAGTACATCAATGCACATCGCTGCTGCTCAATGACGGAAGTAGTAGACAGGCTGTACAAGCTGCTCAGGTGCCTGGCAGATGACTGGTCTTGCTTTCAGCAAAGTATTCTCTGCCTGGCGAACACTTTGCTGAAAGCAAGACCAGTCATCTGCTTGGCAAGAATCTGCAATGTGATGCATGCCACTTGGCAAGTCCAAGACACTGTGGTGAGTTTCTTAGGCCCCATGAGGCCCAGGTTGTTTGACAGATATACGTCTCTGCCGCAGATGTGTCAGTTCTGTTCTATTAGCACCTACCCCGTAACTTGCAGATGCATGGCCACGAACCAACTTGTACAGGAAGACGTGCTCCTGCTTGTGGGTTGGCTCAGTTGCCTGCCCAGCATCCTGTTCTGCCACCAGCACCTGCACAGCAGAATGCAGCAGTGGTTCAAAATGTCACCAAGATAGTGAGCTATGTATAGGTAGGATTTTGGCTGATGACTGCCACCTTGCAGCACTCCAACATGCCCTGTTGGACATGAGATATCCAAGGTGTCCACTCAAAAACCAATCAACAGTCAATGTACAATAGCGAGTGTTCGGGCCTTGACCAATGCGTGTGTCAGTACCCTACCTGCATATTGCACAGCTGGACCTGGTGATGATCTGGTAGAATGTCTTGGCTCAACAACTCATGAAAATGTGTGCACGCCAGCACAAAAGGAGGACATGGCTGGGCAGCATAATGTTGCAGGATAGCTGCCAGCAAGCCAACCCCGTCACTGGTCAGAGTCCCCTTGCCAAATTCGTCCAGAAGCACCAGGGACCGATCTGTTGCCTGGTCAAGAATAGTGGACACCTGGGAGCAGCAGCAAAAGCAATCAGTGACTGCAGCTGGCTGGCACCCGCTGATTGCCCCTGTGAGAAGTTGCCTGTGATTGCTGGTGGCCTATGACTTGCCGCCTACAGGTGTAACGGTACCAATAGCAACAATGAATGAATATCATAAGGCTGGCATGCTGCATGCAGCATGCTCGCTGCACACTGTGGGTGCCTGCAGCAAGGCATCAGCATCCAAACTGGAGTGATACTGGGTGAAGTCGCTAGTATCGCAAGTCCCACCTGCCCAAGATCTGCCATGAAGCTGCTTGTGTGTTGAGCAACTGTCTCCATGCCTGGCAGGCGTGTGAGTATGCGGTCAGTCAGGCCGATGACAGCCTGGTCTGCTGGGATGAAGCTACCCACATGAGCCAGATACACCAACAGGGCCACCTGAATGATCAACAATGTGGAGAACGTTTCATGTAATCGTGCATCATAAGTACATTTCCTCTGAATGTCAAGCCATCTTGTTGGGTACAGGGTCATACCGCTTGACCCTGTGCTGTGACAGCACTGCAGAGGTTTACAGCATGCCATGTATGGATGCCAGAAAGTTTGGAGAAAGGTGGCAGGGCATCCAATGTTTTGGATCTGACGGTGATATATGCTCAAAAGCGGTACTTGGGCAAAGCAATCAGGCAGACAAAGCGGTGCAGCTAATCCCAACGGCAGTCTGCCACAGCGCAGAAGCTTGTCAGGGCACCGTGCAAGCTGCAAGTATACCATGCATATCATGTAATTCTACCAGTGGTGCTACCACAGGATGTCCTGCCCTTGGCTCACCTGCTTCATGTACACAGACTTGCCGGATGCATTTGGTCCAGTGATAAGCTGTATGCGCGGAGAAGACTTGTTTGTCTGATCCCTGTCTGCATTTTCTGGTTGCCGCTGCATGTCCTGCTCACCAGCATGGCTGAATATTGCAGCTTGGACATCCCCCATGGCTGTGTTGTTGGGGATGAAGGTCCCCTGCGCCAGCAGCTCCGTGAGAGGATGTCGACCTGGAGATGATAATGCGGTAAGACATTACAAGACGCTAGACATGTACAGCTGCAGCCTTAACTGTCATATGTTATGCTTAAGTGTGGCATGCCAGGCAGGCTGCCAATGCTGCAAACAAAAACCACCGGCTCAGTGTAGATATCACTAGCTAGTAAAACTCTTACCGCCTTGAATGTAGATCACGTTGTCTGTTGTCAAGGTAGGTCTGCAGTAACCCAGCTCACGTGCTGCTGCCGCAAAGCTGCATAAACAGTCCAGCTCTGCCACCGCATCTGAAGCTGCTGACAGGCAGGAACTGAAACTCAACAGGCGCTTGATGAGCTCTGTGCATATGCTAGCCTACAGTACAAGTGAAGGCAGACTTGCCCCGTCACTGTGATAGAACCCTGGTTGTTGCCATCATCATGATAGTACATCTTGGCAAGCTAGCACATTTGCGTGTCCTGAAAACAAGGGCCTTGGGTCAGTACTGTGTACAGCCTGCAGGATGGTGACTACGCAGTGGTCACTCAAGTGTTGCACAAATATTGTAACTGCTGATGGACATGTGGCAACATGAATAAGGCTTACATAATGGAATGGGTACTTCATTCAATGGTTGCAGCGCAGAAGTTTTCGTGGCGTAAGTCCTAGGGTGCTACTACAGTTGACCCATGACTTGTGGATACCCAGCCTAGAACAAGCAGCGGTCGCCAGAACTAGTCCAGGCCTACCTCTAGGTCCTTGATCTTGTGTTGCAAATCGCCAAACTGACTATTCAGCTGCTGTGTACGGTCGGAGTAGTAGTAGGCACATATGCTGTCGAGCTGCCCTGCAGTGTTTGCAGCATCACCATGTCTAGCAGCAGCTACACCACCTGAACCATCTGTTGATGCTGCTACTGCTGGCCCGTCTTCACTCATGAAGGCTAGTTTGTAGTCTGGAAGCAGCTCAGTAAGCTCCTCACTCAGTTTGCCGCCAGTAACGCACATCACAAACCCAACCTGTTGCAATTGACATCCGTATTGACAGTGTGGAGTGAACAGTCAATAGTAAGCAGCCATAGACAGTGGAAAATTTCCACCCTGATTGAATACTCTGGAATGACTTGACAAGTTCAATGTTCATGTATTAGCACTTGCAAGCACCCAGCTCAGAGAGCAACAGCTGTACATCGTTCATGCGGTGTTGTGTGTTCCTTAGCGGCTATCCAGTAGCGGCTAGTGTACTTTGACATGCCATGTCATCCGATGAACCCATGTACAACTGGGCTGTACAATATCCATGGCATGAACTTTGTACAGCTGTCGTTCGGCAAGCCAGGTAGCAATTGCCAGACTCTTGCTGCTGCCATGGTACGACACCCTACCTGCGGGATGTACACAACAGACCACAGCTGCTTGCTATAGCGACGGGCAATATGTGGTGGAACACGCTGTAGTTCTGATTCAACAACCTGCAGCAGGGCACAGCAGCAAGGAGAAGTAAACCAGAGCCAGACATGAACTTACAACCCTATTGGGCAGACAACACAGTATGGTGCACCTGCTGACAGTGTGATGAGTGGGACAACTCAAACTATCAATGAGCTGCAGACTCGATTGCGGCAAACCTACTTCCCAGAGAGACACTTCAGCAGTGCTCAAGCCTTGGGGCAGTTAACAGTCTAGTTGGGCATCTGGTTCAGCCTTGCTGCTGCGACAATCACACCTGTGTCAGAAACTCCGGTAATGCCTGTTGTGTTGCTTTCAACTCATCCAATGACTCACACACTCCTGGTTGCAGCAAGCAGCCCTCAACAGGACAATCAAAGTCCAGGACATCATTGATGAGAGCACCACCTGCACCACCGCCAACAATCAGATGAGTCAGACAACATGTCCAATGTGGCCTGAAGAACACCTCTCGCATGATGTTGAATAGGAACAGGCCAGAGGGTGGGTGGCTTGAGGGTATCACGCTGCTATGGTGTCTGAGAAGCCAGGGCTCATGTACCACTAATATTTGAGACATACTGCGATACGGCAAGAAAGCTACAGCATGTGACTGTTGCCAAGCCGGCAAGAGCTACAGACAGTTCGTCCTGCATTGCCAATGCGCTTAGAAGGGAGCAAACTATGGAAGTGTGAATGACGTGCATCTGTCAACCAGTGGCGTCATGCAGCATCAGCAATGCCGCATTGTCCAGTTGGACTCACAGGCTTGTAAGTGAATGCTGATGCAATTGAGCAGTCTCTGCACGATGGTAAGGCCGTCCCAGGGCCCTGCATGTGGCTGCTGCTGTCTCTGGTCATTGACTTCCCCATCCAGGCCTTTGTTCCAGTCGGAATAGCAGTTAGCAGGGTCTTGTGGATTATCCCCCTCCAGGTTTAGCCATAATGGCAGGTCAGCCTATTGTACCAGCAGCAATGTTCAGTATGGGTTGTAGAAATGACCCTTCAACTTCCTGATATTCAGCCTGAGGGTGTCGTCATCCTGCAAGTATCCTTGCACCACACCTAGGCCAGTCCCAAGGTTGTTCAGCAAGTATATAACAGCATGATCTTGGCCTGCAGTAACTTACTTGACGTTGTTGCTGTTCACTGTTCTCCAAGGCTTCAGTTTGAGCTGCTGCAGGAGCTAGTGTGGCTATCAGCTGTCTCAGCTGCATTAGTTGGTTGATGCTATCAGACACCTGCTTGAAAGTCTGTAACTGTGGCTGTGCTTGCAGCAGCCGTAGGCGTGTCAGCAGCTTGGGTAGGTCTTGAACCTGTTGGTAATGAAAAGACACAGTATACAAGCCATGCTCAGTCACTAGTATGGACGCACAGCCAACTTCATAAAGCTCTGGGTTCAAGCATTAGCACCCACCAAGCATGGCCAGTAGCCTACTGCAGGCTGCAGCATGCTAGGCAGCTGCATCCTTCTCGAGCACCATGAGCATGTCATACACAAGTGTTGTTGACACCTACTGCCTGCTGTACCAGATAGCATGAGCATGGCTGAAGACGTCATGCAATCCAGCGGACACAATTACCTTCTTCAGCACTGCTTTGATGGCTTCAGCAACATCTGGTGCAGCCACTAGCAGTTCTATTGCATCATGACGACTTGAGATGACATCCAGCTGTACAACAGGCCTCAAAAACCACTGGCGGATCAACCGCCTGCCCTGCAGTTAACACCATGGCGGCTGCCTAAGCACAAGTGTGATCAGATACAACTCCATCGGCAGCAGCTGTTGTAAGCAAGTCCCAGGCTGATGGTATTGCCATGCTGTCGTTGTTTGCTCAGCGCCAGAGCCTGACCCAACAAGCACACCACACATCCTGCGTAGTCCAATCCAAAAGCAGTGCACGGGTATACTACATGGGACAGATGCAGTATGCAGAAACCCAAGACTCTTACCATGCCTGTTATACATCTCTGCAACAGGCCATAGACGCTGACACCCTCCTTGCTGGTCCCGATGCCCATAGCACTGGGGTGACCCTCCTCTTTGAACACATCCAGGGCAGCTAGAGTTGGGCCATCAATCAGTAAATGCCTGTCAGCACCCAGCCATCAAAAGTGCACAATGGATTGACTCAAGGCAGGCTGCTTCTCGCATGAACTGTGACAAGGCAGGTGTCCCAGTCTCAAATAGCAGAACACTTGCAGCCAGCTGGTATGCACTGGTGAAGCCTCACGTTAGTTGGCTGATGCTCTGCGCAGCAGTTACTGCTTGCCAAGTGTCACCATCGTAACACTCACAACACTCACCCCTCTAGTGTCATCTCCTTGACATTGTCCACTGTAAGCACTCCCTCACTAAGCCCACTTTCTTCCTCCTGCAAGAAACAACAGTTGAGGGTTGGTGACATGTTTGGTTGCATTTCACAGCACCTCATGTTCAACTTGTTGTTGTTTCTGCAGCATAAAGCTGAAGAGCCCATTTAATTTGCTGGATGATTGAAGCTGCTTGTGACCCACAACGCAGCAGCTCCTCATGCAAGCCAAACAGCATCAGCCGTAGCCTACGTGCAGTTACCACTTTCACACCTGTTGTTGCAGCAGCACTGCTAGCAATGCCCCCAGTGCGGATACTTGCTGCTGAGATTTGAGGTTGATAAGGCTTGCTGCATGCACCTTGGTGCTGCCCTGCACATGGTGTAGCTGCTGCTGTGGGCCAACTCTTACTGCATCCAGCATCTTCAGTGCCTGCATTTGATCCAAACATAGTGGCAACTTGGCAAGGTGTGGGGCAAACAGTGGGCCCAGATAACACTGTACATTACTACGGCAGACTGGTCGTGCAGTCCTGCCAGACGTCAACACTGAACTGCAAGAGCGCTGTCACTCCTGCTGTGCCTGACCTTGTCGTAAGTAAACAGAGACGGTCGCTGCAGCTGCAACATCAGCTCTCCTGCAGAGCCAACACCTTGGGAACTCTCTTGCGTTGCAGCTCCCATTGCTGCAGCTGCTGGTGCCTTGGCTGCTGAAAGTAGAGGAGCATCCGCTGTGGCTGGAAGTATAATGATCTCAGGGTCAACTTGCAGCTTGACGTATTGGAACATCTGAAAGGCACATGCCCCTTTGCTTTCATCAGTTGTTTGCATAACTGATAGCTGCAAGCACAGCAGTACAAGCAGTTCAGCGAATAGGTCTTGAACTTGGTTTGCAGCTCAAGTAGATGCTGCACTTGAGCATGTATGAAATTAAAGCACTGAATGGCAGCGTTGTTGTGCAGTTGCAGCATATGCACCACCTGTGGTAATGCCTGGATGCAGGTGATATATGCATACTTGGTGTCAGAGCTGGGGGCAGCGACTGTAGTGCATACAATTTCGCATACAACTCGCTGGTGTGTGTTGGGCACAGCAGCCCCGTCTGCATGCATGTGATCTGGACTACCTCGTTGGTCATACGGTCATATGCAGCAACTCCTAGTTGTCCCGCCTTGTAGCAGCATGCTAGCCAACGATTAGCTACCAATCGTGCTGGAGCTGCATCTTGTTTTGCAGTATCTATCACATCTCGCCCTCCAAGGACAGGTTCAGCTGGACCTGTCTTGGGACCTCGGTGTTGCCAAGAGGGGGTTTGTGGACCTCGGGCTTGTTCTGTTTGTGGGCTCGGCCAGGTGCTGGGGCCGATAGGGGTTGCGAGGCGTGGGAAGGGAGCTGGAGACACATAGGAGATGTCGAGTTGTCTAGCATCTGTTCTCGCGTATTTCGTTCGCTGCATGGGCCAATGCGTCGAAGATTTTGTGGGAGTTGCAGCAGAATGAATGTGATGGTTTTTCACGAAGGTTTCGGCACATCACTGATGATCAGCACTTCTACCAAACCACAATTCTGCACATTATGGCTCTGGCGGGGCTAGCGCTGTGCTTTGCCAGATTGCAGGCAAGGCGGTGCTTAGCAGTTGGTGGTTTGAATACTGTCACATGGTCCATCGCACTGCCGGTCCTGAGCTCGTGCAGAAGCACGTTGACGCATACCACATGATTGAAAACGCAGTGTTGTGAAAAGACCTGCCAGGAGAAAGGACCTTCAAGTCCGAAATACGTTCTCGCACGCAATCTCGTACTGGAGTGCATGACCTGCCAGGCTACTTATTCATATACCGGATGTTGAGACGTCTATTGTTTGTGCAAGGTCATGCTGCAATCTACTCTCGAGCCTGCTGCTGCCTCTGCACAGTGCGTCTTTCCCGCGCAGCGAACTGTACACGCAGGGAAGACAAGCAAATGCCGGACAGGGCCCACAGAGCATTTTGTTGCTGTGGATACGGGGCTGACGGTGGCGATGTGCAGGACTGGGCTACCGTGATGTCATAGGTGATGACCAGAATTCTCTCATACGCGGCACCCAGACAGCAGTCGGCCCTACCTGCAGCAGAACGCACAGAAGGCTGCTTGAGATGGACGATAAATAAGATTGCAGATATCGCAAAGCGACAACAAGTAGTCTGGGCCACTGTATAGGCAATCTACCAACGTTTCTTTTTCAGCCATATGTATCAGAAGAGCCGAAAGCACATGATCATGCTGAGTGCCTGAGCATTCAAGAGCACCTGTGTTGCAGGGAGAAACATGTCATCCACAACAGCTCGGTTGTCAGCAAGACCTGATGTTAACAAAGCAGCAGCAGCTGTAGCAACATCTCAAGCAGGTGAGGCACAACAGCAGGGCTATCTGTGCTGCATGCATGCATGATGCCAAGTCACCAACCACAGTCCTGCTGCGTGCACTGCAAGTAATACCTGCAAGTTGCTCAATGATTGGCACCACTTGGCCTCCCCTGTACATCCACCATGTGCAAAGCATGTATTGGCTCCATGAACATCAACAGGCACATGCACTTGGTGCCACCTTGAACTTCACTGCTGTATCTTACACTGTGCAGCACATGCAGCAAGCCCTGCGGGATCCAGCGCTCACACCGCCAACAGGGACCAACATGTGCATCATCGCCTGCAGATTACCAAGCTTAATATCAGCAGCGGCAGCAGGTATTAGGTAGAGTGCTACGAGACTAGTGACTGCAGGTCTGTGAGCCCTGATTTGGATGTGGGTGCTAGGACAGTAGAAACAGCTGACGGCACTGCAAGTGGCGGTCAGTTCAAACGCTCACTATAACATCTGTCCTGATGACTTCAGACGAGTCACTGCGGCCTGGGTTATGGCACAAAGACATGTTTGTCGATGCGCAGGGCACATCACCTGCAATCACCTGTTGCATATAGAGCTAGCTAGCTGCTGACAGGACTTGCAGTGTTAGTATTCCACAGTTGAGACATCAGATCATCAGAATCCACCTGTAAGCCCACACTCAGCAACCAGTGGTTCCTTGCTGCGTCTCACCAGTATGATCACACTCTTCTGGTACCTTCATGCTGCAGAGATGGCTACTTGTATGTGCCCCCCACCTACTCCACAGAGGCTGGCCCCTCACCCCTGTTGGTGATGCTTCATGGTGCTGGAGGCCACGGCAAGAACACCCTGGCAACATTCGGGGAGCTGTCGGTGTTCGACAAGGAGAGATGTCTGCTGCTGGTGCCTGAAAGCAGAGGCCGAACATGGGATATGATAAGGTGATCTTGCTGCTGACAACCAGTGTAGTACCTTCACTGATAATCACAGTCACTGACCAGTGTGATACATGTCTTCAGCCGAAGACGACACTACTAGTAGATAGTATCCGCATGTTCATGCCTTGCTTGTGTGGTGTGCAACTATATAGCCTCACGCTGCACTTATCGGTGGGCTTATTAATATGCTGACCGATTGGTCAGCAGTTGCAATTGCAACGAGCTGTTGTGACTTGTGTTGTTTGTAAACTGCATCTGCCTGCCAGGTCATACTGTCTGCATCCATGCATGAAACACACAGATCCCTTGGCGTTGCACATATCTGCAATGCACCTCTTCTGACAACATGACTGTGGTGTCCTGAAACAGGAGTACTTTCGGCCCCGATGTTGACTACATCAACAAGAGTCTAGAGTACGTGTTCAGCCGATACCTCATTGACCCCTGCCGCCTTGGTCTAGCTGGGTTCTTCTCTTGGGCTGCCCAATGGGGATCTGTTCAGTCACATTGTGGCCTTCTCACCTGGATTCATGAGACCACCTGATGTGGTGAGTCGCCTATTCTGAGTACATATGCTGAGCACTGACACTGGCAGGTTGCGTCTCAGACCGTACATCAATGTCATCGTATTCCATCATGCACGCCAACAACGGTTACTGGCATGTGCCCAGCACACAGACTCTGGTTGTTGATAAAGAAGGGAACAGCATGGTTGGTACCCTTCCTGTCTTTGCCGTGACTGGTACATGCTATCGTCATGGTTCAGCTGCAGCCTGAAAGTAAGTTGGGCAAGTATGGGTGTGGCAAGGATACTATGATGATCCAATAGCATGACTCATGAGGAATTACAATCGGACTGTCATGCATGCTGCTGCTGACTCAGCAAGGCTTGTCTCTTGGTACTTGCAGGTTGGCAACCCCAAGGTCTACATCAGCCATGGAGTAAATGATGCGGTGCTCAACATCGACCTCTGCAGGTAAGTACACGGATTGCACTGAATTTCCCCAACAGGGGATGACAGCAATACAGAGCGCATGCTTGAGCTTTTGTTGAATGCAGTCCGCAGTCACGCACACCCCACAGACCAGGACCCATTGTTGCTGCAGAAATGTGCATTCATAGCGTCTCTGACTGGAGCTGATGCTCTTCACCTTCTTTATGCTGCATTAGGGTTTTAGCAGCTGCAGGATACTACTAGTAGAGTGACCAGAAAAACTGAGTGTTTCTGGTCAGTCTGTTGATGGCCCTCTCTAAACATCAGTGACTGCATTGATTGCTGCTGCTGCTGCTGCTGCTGCTTGTAGTCGGCGTTTGGTTCCTCGTCTACACAAGTTGCTGCCTCAAGGGGAGATGCATTATACAGAGTTTGATGGACCACATGTTGTGAGGTCTGATATAGCTCAAGAGGCTCTAGAATGGTTCTTGTCGGGTGCACCTGCCAGGTTGGACAGTGTCCAAGGAACAGCAACTACTGGACAATAGTCAACGCTTACATGAACAATAGTCAACGCTTACCGTGACCTTGTGCACAGGTTGACACTGGTTTAGGTGATTTGACAGGCCCTTGATTGGTCTGTACAGTTCCGTCTTCTTGATAACCCCTCAGAAGTTTTACCCAAAGCTTGCCAGTTCGGGCTGCATCAGGCTGTAATTCACGAGTTGACGTCGGTGATGTACATGGCAAGCTTTATGGGCCATATATGTAGCAAGCGAGTTCGGCAGCGATGCAGACATTGAATCGCCTATCAACAGAGGTCAGAACAAGGTGGTTACTAATGCCACGTGTAGGGATGTTGAAAAAGTGACATGTTGATTTCGCCTCTGAATGCCGCGCAGATGGTACCAGCAACGCTTAAATGCTGTATAACTCTCTAAGCTGGCTCATCTTGGGTAGAGACAAAACAGTCTGCTCATTGTGCAAACCACTCACAGCTGATTGCCAGCATCTTGAGGCTCATTGCCTCTGTCAGCCGGGAAAGGGGCACAGTCCCAATATATGA
>JARWLF010000205.1:0-24147 GCA_029853055.1 Scenedesmus sp. KT-U | reverse complement strand
CGGCCAGAACCGCCTCCCCGAGGTCATCGCAGGGGTTGAGTTCCGGGACGGCATCCGCCAACTTCAAAATGCCGCTTGATCAGGCGTCACCAACTTTTGCGCATATCTCTTGATGAAGAAACGCTACCCTGAAGTTCCGGTGAGGACGGCTCGTCGTGCGAAAGGTGTTTACACTTTGGTTATCGATTAACCTACCTATTGCTAACTAGAAGGCCTTCAAACACTAGGCGCGCGATCTGCTTTGCAAGGAACGGCGGCACGGCGTTTCCGACCTGGACATACTGCTGCGTGCGGTTGCCAAGAAACAGGTAATCGTCGGGAAATGTCTGCAGCCGAGCAGCTTCGCGCACCGTCAGGCTCCGGCACTGGATCGGATCGGGGTGAATGAAGTAGTGGCCATCTTTCGAGATGTGGCTCGTGACCGTGGTCGATGCCTCGTCTGCCAGCTGAACCCGGAAGCGGTCGTTGAAGACACCACTGTGCCAATTGCGGTGATCGGGGCTGAGCACCAGAGGAAAATCGGCGGCCTTCGGGCTGTAACCACGGACGGTCCCGAACACGGCAGCAAACAGGTAGCGGCCCAGATCCGACGCCATGTGCCCGCGCGTCTCGTGCTGGGCGATCGCGCGAAGTTCCGGTCGCTCGATCCACTGCAGCAACTCATCGTTCGAAGTGCCGTAGCCGTCTGGCAACCGTGATGCTGCCCGAACGATAGGCGGGTTTTCCTTCACCCGCTCCGAAACGGTCAGGAACGCTTCACGGATCGCACGTTTCTCCTGCCCCTTTGAGATGCCGGCCAGCAGCTTCGCGGCGTCGAGGACTTCTCCTCGCCAGGCAGCCGCGTCGTCGCGCCCGCGGCTGATACCGCTTCGCAAGGCGGGCATCGTTTCGATGACATCGCGGACGGTCCGCGCCATCCTGGATACAGCGATCTCCGCATCGGCGGCCAGTCCTGCGAGGTCCGAACGGATGCCGACGATGATCACCCTGTGGCGACGCTGCGGAACTCCAAACGCCTCGGCGCGCACGATGAAATCCGAAGGCTGTGCCGCCTCCTGCAGGCTGGCCTTGCCATCCTCGACCCGGACGGCACGAAGTTCGTAGTGATGGGCATGACCCGTGCCAAGCGAGGACAGATCCTCCATCAGCATCTCGAAGACAAGTCGGCTCTCGACGGTGGACGAAAGCATGCCCTTCACGTTTTCCATCACGAAGGCGGCCGGGCGAAGCTTGTCGAGGACCCGGATGTACTCGCGAAAGAGGTAGTGCCGCGCATCCTCCTCCGGGACGTAACCGACCTTGCCTCTGGAGCGAACGCGTCCCACCAGGGAATAGGCCTGACAGGGCGGGCCGCCGATCACGATCGTGTCGTCGTACTTTGCTTTCAGCGTCGCGATGGCACCATCTATGGCGGTCGCCGCAGCCCCGGTGCCGAGTTCGAGCGCGCGGGCTTCGTCGATGGCATGCTGCCACGCTTCGGCATCGACGGCTGACCAGTCCGGTTCGGATGCCAGCCCGGCATGGAAATCGATGAACTCTTTCGGCAAGACGCCATGACGTGCACGGTACTCGCGCAGAAAGGCACGCAGCGTCAGGGTCCGATGGGCCGACGCCTCCTTCTCGACCGAAATGCCGATCCGGAACGGCGCATGGCCGTCCTCGACGAGGGAAGCGAACCCCTCGCCAAGTCCGCCCGGACCGGCGAACAGATCGACAATGCCGAAAGTGGAAGGCAAATCAGGCTCCTGACGAATTTCATTCAGCCGGTGTATACCAGGTTCAGGGACGAAAACCAGGACGGATGTGACCGATATCGTAGACCAGCAGACCCGTTCCCGGATGATGTCGGGGATCAGGGGAAAGAACACCAAGCCCGAGCTGGCTCTCAGGCGGGCATTGCACGCGCGCGGTTTTCGCTTCCGGCTTCATTCCGGCAAGGTTCACGGTCGACCGGACCTTGTCCTTCCGAAGCACCGCGCCGTGGTCTTCGTGCACGGCTGCTTCTGGCACCGACACGAGGGGTGCCGCTACGCGACCGTACCGGCAACCCGGCCGGAGTTCTGGCGGGCGAAGTTCGATGCGAACACCGCTCGAGACAGTGCCGTTCGCACAAGACTCCTCGAAGACGGGTGGCGCGTGGCGACGGTATGGGAGTGCGCCCTGCGGAAGCCGGAACAGGTGGAAGCCTCGACGGAAAGCCTGTCGATCTGGCTGCGAACAGAAGAACCTCAGATCGAGATTGGCGACAACAACGCACGTCGATCCTGAGCTGACCGCGCTGCGCTATTCACAGGCCCGCGCCTGGTCGCGCATGACAGCGTAATCGCTCAGCATTTCCGCGATCATTGAACCCTCCGGTAGCCGGGCAAGTTCCTCGGCTGCTCGCGCCTGGAACTCCCGGCCATACTCGACCACGGGCGGGCAAGTCGCGAGCCTGCCGTGCTCAGAACGAACCGTCCCGCAGCCGTTCAGCAAGCTCGTGGTGATCGCGAGGACGGCGAGCCGCCGCTTCCAGCATCCGACGTTGGACGTCATTGGCCTTCTCCGTGGTTTCTAGGCGTTCGGCGAGGCGTCCCGCTCGCTCTCCGGAGCGCCGAAGCGAAAACAGGAACAAGAACACGGCGAGCGTGATGGCTCCGTAGCGCAGCGCCGTCCGCATCCACGGGCTCGTGGCAATCCCGGTGACCAGCCTCGCGATCACCGCCGCCCCCGCTTCCAGTCATCGAGCCGGGCGTAGATCGTGACCGCGATGCCGCCGAGCGCCACGGCGATGAACACCCAGCGGAGCATGTCTAGATACGGCACCAGCGGCAGGATGGCGCTCTGCGTCTCGGCCAGGACGCTCTGCGCGACCTCGACGCCCGCGGCACCCAGCGTCGCTACGCCAGCCGCCCCGCCACCTTTCATGGTGCGGCTGTCGGCCAGCACTTCGCGCGCAGGCGGGGCTTCCGCCGCAAAGGCTGTCTCCCGGACCGGAAACCGCTCGCCCCACTGACGTGCGGGCCCGAGATCGACATGGATGAAGCCCGAGCGCGGGTAGAAGCCGAAGCCGAGGAACCCAACCTCCCGCGCCGCCGCCTCGAAGACCACCGGGTCGTGGTTCGCCATCGCGATGTCGAAGGCCGCGCCGTCGAGGTGCTTCGACCGCGTGGCACCGCCGACGGCGCGGTTGTGCTCGGGGCTTCGATAGGCGGAGCGTACGATCAGCGGCTTGCCCAGCCGGTCGCGCAGCGCCTGCAGCTTGTCGAGTGCGGGTTCGTTGACGAGCAGCTTGCCGGTGCCCCGGCAGGCGATCTCGGCGGGCGAGAAGTTGGGCCAGCGCCAGGTGCCCTCAGGCACGTCGCGCCAATGGCTGAGGAAGGTCGTGGTCATGGGGTCCTCCAGAAACGAAAAACCCGCCTCGAGGGCGGGTGCGGGTTAGTGATGATTGGGGATGGGGCGCGGCTACGGGCCGCCGCCGAAGATCTTCAGCTTGATGGCGATGCCCGCGAGCAGCGCCAGCATCACGCCGGTCGTGATCATGCGGACGGCCGTCTGCATCGCGGTACGGCGCACCAGCCGGATGCAGTCGACGAGGGAGCGCAGATCGCGGATGTCGAGCGCGGCCTCGTCGCCGTCGAGGCCGACATCGGCCAGCGCGCGCTTCGCACCTTCCTCGGCGGCCCGCGTCAGGATCGCCTCGAACTCGGCGTCGGGCATGCGCACGAAGCCCTCGGATCGGGGTGGTGTCATCGGATCCTCCTTCCGCCGCTCAGCCGACCTTGCAGCCCCAGAAGGACGTGTGGTCAGCCGCGAAGTAGCCGTCCGCGACCCGGAAATACCCCTGCAGCTCGACGGTGTCGCCCGCGGTGAGGGGCACCATGGTCTGCAGCCAGATCGCGGTGGCGAGCGAGACGTGGGTAGCGGAGATTTCGCCGAGGGAGCCGCGGATTTCCGCCGTGCCGTTCAGCACGAGCCGCCCGCGCATGCGGGCCGTGGCGCTGGCGTTGATCTTGTAGAGCAGCGTCGCGCCGAAGAGGTAGGTGCCGTCCACCGGCGCCACGAAGTGGTTGTTCGCGGCGTCGAAGGCCCCCTGATCGTTGTAGTCGGTGTTGTTGAGGCCGATCTGCGTCCAGGTCCCGACGCCGACATAGTTGTCGTAGTTGGTGTAAGCCTTGAAGCGCGGGAGCCGGGGCTGATCGACGATGCCGGTGGCGTTGTCGACGCTCAGCCCGTCGAAGAAGGTGCTGCCGTCGGCCGAGACCGCGAGGCGGAAGCGGTCGGAGCCGAACAAGCCGACCAGCGCCTTGGTCACGAAGCCGGTCTGCAGCGTGAGGCCGAGATCGTCGCCCGCGGCCTCCTTGTTCATGGTGTAGAAGAGATCGCCGGTCCCGCCCTCGGCCACGGTCCTGGCCGTCCAGAGCGCGGCGTTCAGCTTGGCCGAGAACGGGTTCGACGCATCCGCCGTCGTGCCGAGCCCCAGCAGCGCAAGGTTCTGTAGCGCGGCCGGCGTGGTCCCGACCCAGCCCGCGCCGTCATAGACCAGCAGCAATCCTTCGTCCTCGACCCACGCCCGCCAGCCAGTACGCGGCGGCAGACGCAGCCATGCGCCGTCGGTCCAGAGCGCGAGGTTCAGGTCCCAGCCCGCCCAGTCGCCCGTCGCGCCCGATCCCACGATGTAACGGTCGCCATCGGCCGGGCTGGCAGGCGGCGCTGTCAGGTCCCGGTCGAGGACGGAGAGCTGGACGATCCCGTCGAGGAACCGCAGCGCCTCGTTGTGGGTGACATGCTTCTGGGCCTGCGCCGCCAGGATGAAGGGCAGCAGCAGATGGGTCGTGGCATCGGACATGTGATGGCCTTCAGAACGTGAGGGTGACGGTCTTGGACGCGCCCCGCCCGACGAGGGCGGAGAGCTGGTAGATGCGGACGTCGAGCGTGTCGCCGGGGGCGAGCGGCGCGCCCCAGTCGGCGGTCTGCTGGGCCGAGGCGTAGACCGCGCTGGTGGTGCTCGCAGGCAGCACGCGCTTCACGGCGGCACCGTCGAGGATCTCGACCTCGTAGGCCTCCAGTTCCTCGGCCAGCGGAGCCTCGAGCCCGCCCCAGCTGTCGGCGGACAGCGCGCGGGACCGGCGTTTCCAGCGGATCGTCAGATCGCCGGGCGTACGCGGCGTGCGCCACGGCTGCTCGACATGGGCGACGGAGAACGGCCGCAGCCCCACGCCCACCGGCGTGAATGCCTGCGCGACATAGGTCTCGTCGCTGACCGAACGGCTCGCCGGGCCGACGCGCCAGTTCCACGGGATGCCGAGGTCGGCCTCGGCGATCGGCAGAGACGCCAGCGCGGTGTCCAGTACGACGACCCGCGCGCCTGCCGGAGCCGGATTGCCCATGGCACCCTCGGTCCCTCGCTGACCCCGCAGCAAGCGGGTCAGCCGATACCGGCCGGGCGCCAGCAGCTCGGCCGCACCCGCCTGCACGATCTCCCAGACGCCCGGCGCGCCCTCGATAGCCAGCGCATTGGCGCCGCCGAACAGGGTCAGGTCGGTGACGCTCTCCAGCGTGCCAGTCAGCAAGTCGACCACCAGCGCATTGCCGAGATCGAAGCGCGAGGTGGGGCCTGCGAAGAAGTCGGAGACAAGAGCCCCGATCCGGGCGCGACTGCCGAACGTGGTCAGCAGCTCGAACCCATCCGTCGAAGGACTGCGAAACACCGCCATCTCGCCCGGCCACGGCACGGCATGCGCCGCTACCATCGGCCGATGCGCGGGCTGGTCCTCGGTCAGCTGCGGCAGGTCCATCAGCACCGCATCCGGCGCGCCAAACACGACGGCCCGTGTGAGCGACGCCGGGCGGGGATCGCCGGGCGGCAGGTCGTACGTCGCGCGGTCCTGGCGGACCGCCTCGATGCCGCGCGCTTCCGCATCGGCGATGGAGACGAGCCGCAGATCGACCAGCCGTCCGTCATGCGCGAACCGGATCGCATCAGCCGGATCGAGCGCGAGCCGCGAGGGCGGCAGACGGAACGCCGCCGTCTCGCGTCCCACCCAAGCCTCCATCAGCGCGCGGCGGCAGCGCCGCTCGGCTTCCTCGGGCGGCACGGCCATCGGGAAGGACTCGGACGCGATCCGGGTCGTGTCCACCGTGATGCGCCGCGCCTCGACGAGGGCCGCGTCGTAATCCTCGTCGGCGCGGGCGATCTGCCACTTCAGCGCCTGGGGCAGTTCCGTCTCCTGGCCACGCGTCAGTTCCAGCACGTCGCCCTCGCGGGCGGCCACCAGATCGTCGGGTGCAAGGGTGGCGACGAAGGCCCGGCCGCGCATGACGAAGCGGATCACGCCCTCGGCCTCGACGGCGTCGAAGCCGAAGTGGCGCGACAGCGTGGTGATCGAGGCGCGCGGGCTTTCGAGCGCCGTGATGGCATAGCCCTCGACCGCGCCCCAGAGGCCGGAGACGTCGATGCGGTCCTCGGGGAGCCCCGCCCGCTGGCAGAGATGCCGGACCAGCGCGGCGAGCGACACCGCGCCGAGCCGCCCCGTCAGCCAGTGGCCGAGCCGCCAGTTCGCCCCGTCCGTCCAGACATCGGTCAGCGCCGGAAAGAACGGATACGGCCGCGCGTCCCAGGTCCAGGCGGCGCATTCGGGGACGTGCACCATCCGGCCGCCATAGACCGAGGACACCGGGTTGTTCGCGGCCTCGCCCCACCAGAGATAGGTCGCCTCGAGATACGCCCGCTGGATCGCGTCATCGCGCCATCCCCGCGAGAAATGCGGCGTGAAGCTCTCCGACGACTTCGGATCGAAGAAGACATTCGGCTGGTTCGTGCCCCGGTCGATGGCGGGACAGCCGAGTTCGGTGAACCAGATCGGCTTCGACTGCGGCGCCCAAGCGGTCGGCGTGCCGCTCTCCACCCCGCCCGGGCGATTATAGTGCGGGTTCGCCCACCAGGCGCGCAGATCCTTGTAGCGGAAGACCCACGGCTTGCTGGCGGCGCCGTCCGTGATCGGCGTGCGCACTTGCACCGACCGGTCCGCCGCACTGGCATAGAACCAGTCGAAACCTTCGCCGCCCGCGATGTTCCCCTGCAGGTAGGCGCGGTCGTAGATCGCAGGCCAGCCCGCCTGCGCATCCGCGTGCTCGAACCCGTCGCGCCAGTCCGACAGCGGCATGTAATTGTCGATGCCGACGAAATCGATCTCCGGGTCCGCCCAGAGCGGATCGAGGTGGAAGAACACGTCGCCCGAGCCGTCGCCCGGCTGGTGCCCGAAGTATTCCGACCAGTCGGCGGCGTAGCCGATCTTCGTCCCGGCCCCGAGAATGGACCGCACATCGGCAAGGAGGTCCCGATAGCCCTGCACCGCCGGATAGGTGGCCGCGCCCGAGCGGACCGTCGTCAGCCCCGGCATCTCGGTGCCGATCAGGAAGGCATCGACCCCGCCCGCCGCCGCGCAGAGATGGGCATAGTGCAGCACCATGCGGCGCAGGCCCCAGTCGCCGGGCGTGCCTGTCCACGAAACCGATTGACCCGCCACGCTGAAGCTCGCAGGTGTCGCCGCGCCAAACAGCGCCGCGACCTGGCTTGCGGCCGTGGCAGTCTTGTCGACCGATCCCGCGTAGCCTGCCGCTGGAGAACAGGTGATCCGGCCCCGCCAGGGGAAAGCGGGCTGGCCGGTCTCGGCGGCGTTGTCGGAATAGGGGTTCGGCAGGGTGTTGCCGGGCGGCACGTCCATCAGGATGAATGGGTAGAATGTCACGCGCAGCCCGCGCGCCTTCATCTCCTGGATCGCCTGCACCACGGCGAAGTCGGACGGCGTGCCGCCATAGACCGGGCGGTCCTGGTCGTCGCGGCTGACCAGGAAGGCGTTGGCACGGCTCACGCCGTTCACCGACCAACTGGCGGGCGTGGTCGACTTGGCCGAGACCTCGACGCCCGGCCGCACTTTGCAGGCGCCCGCACGCAGATCGTCGCCGAACCAGGCGACGACGAGGCTGACGCTCTCGACCGCAGGCGCCATCGCCTGCAGCCGGTCCAGTGTCACCACGATGTCGGCCTCATCGGGCAGTGCGTTCAGGTTCTCGGGCACCGTCGCGCCGCCATCGGTCTTGCGGATCGCCTGCGTTGCATAGGTGAACTCGCCCGAGGCCGGGATCATGGTGACGGCGCGGGTCAGCCCCTCGGCGGTGTCGGGATCGGCGAGCGGCCGGAACACCTCGAAGGAGAGCTGCGGCAGGCGGTTGCCATAGCTGGAGAGCGGCAGGTCCTCGAAGACGACATAGGCGGTGCCGCGATAGGCCGGGGTGTTGGCCGCGCCCATCCTGGTCGCGATGAAGGGATCGGGAACTTGAGCCTCGTCGCCCGGATACCAGCGCCAGGTCACGCCGGAGAGGTCCATCGGCTTGCCGTCGGCCCAGATGCGGCCGATGCCGGTGATCTCGCCCTCGCACAAGGCAACCGCGAAGGAGGCGTAATACAGATACTCGGTGGTCTTGACCTTGCCACCGCCGCCACCCTTGCCGCCGCCCTGGGTGGTGGTCTTCGTCTCCTCGCGGAAATCCGTCGCCCAGATGATGTTGCCGCCCATCCGCATCCGGCCATGGAGGCGCGGGATCACCGCGCCTTCGGTGGACGAGGTGATGCGCAGCGTGTCGAGCCGCGCCCCCTCGATACGCTGGGTGGGCGCGAGCGACGAGATGATCCAGCTGTCGACGACCGAGCCAATGCTGGAGCCGATGAAGCCGCCGATGGTGGCGGCGCTGACACCGAGGATCGCGCCGCCGATGCTGCCGCCAATGGCGGCGCCGGCAACGCCGAGAACGAGGGTGGCCATTGCGAAATCTCAGCGGTTGGGGAACAGGAAGGCGAAGGCGATGCGCCGTCGCCAGATCTGGGTGAGCGGTTCCTCGATCACGCCGAGACGCTCGTAGGCATGGAGGAAGGTGCCAGGACCGGTGAGGATGCAGACATGCTTGGCGATGGCGCGAGGCTTCATCCGGAACAGGACCAGCGCGCCGGGACCGGCCGCCACAGGTTCCACCTCGATCATCATCCGCCGCGCCCCTTCGGCCAGAACCTCGCGCGGTCCGGTCTCGCCCCAATCGCGACTGTAGGCCGGAATCGGGAACGGCTCGGGGCCGACGAGCTCACGCCAGACACCGCGAGCGAGCCCAAGGCAGTCGCAGCCGACGCCGCGTAGGCTGGCCTGATCATGATAGGGCGTGCCGAGCCAGGAGCGGGCAGCGGCAATGACCCGGGCAGAATCGGCGGCACTCACAACACGGACCCTTGGTGGCCACCGTCCTTGGTGGCGTAGCGCAGGATGGCATCCTGGCCGGGGATATGCGGAAAGCCGCGGAAATTGACGGTATTGGCGAACTTCGCGCCGCAGGTCTCCATGCGCTTGTCGCAGCCGGCGCGAACGACGAAATCGTCACCCCCGGCGATGGACCGCACCGGCGCTTCGAGCAGCGTCAGCACGGCGATGCCGTCGGTCAGCTCATGCGCGATGATCTCTGCTCGCCGCCCGGCATTGGCGCCGCTGGTCCATTCGACCGTGCCGAAGGTGAACCAGCCCGCAGCAAAGCCGCCGAGACCGGAAGCCGTGAACGTCCGGTCACGCAGGAGGTCGATGACGGCACCCGTTCCCCTGAAGGCCGATGCGTCCAGATCGACACTGCAGCGGGCATCGCCGAGCGCAGCGTCGCAAGTGGCCTGGAACGTCCGCCCGACCGTCTGTCCGAGAATGTGAGCGAGCGAACGGACCTCCGCCACGAAGGCAAGCCGTCCCCGCCGGATTTGGCCGATCGCCCCGCGGCGCATCAGCACACGCTGCGCCGGATCGTTCCAGCTCACCCGCCAGACCTCGACCTCCGCATTGTCCCAGCGACCGTCGAGGATGTCGGTCTCGGTGATCCGGTCGGAGGTCAGCACGCCCTCGGCGTCCTGCGCATCGACGGATAGGTCCGAGCCGGAGCGAACCTCCGATGCCGTCAGCCCGCTCTCGGGTTCGAAGTCGGTGCCGTCGAAGGCGAGCGTCCGGTCGTGGTCGGTGAAGCCGAAGCTTGTGCCGTCCGCGCGCACGATCCGCCACACCCAAGCGAGCGTCGTCGTGCCTTCGTCGAGATGGGCCTGAAACGCGGGCGAGAGGGATTTCATCGGCGCAGTTCCACGAGAGGAATGGAAGTGATCGAGCCGAGGCGTTCGAGGTCGAGGGTGACGTCGAGCGCATCGGTGTCGAAGCGGACGGGCACGTCGAACGCGAAGCCCACCGTGATGGCGACGCCTGCACCGGGTGCTTGAGCGAAGGTGACGAGGCCGGTCGTGGTATCGACCGACCAGCCCGACATCTGCTCGACGCCCGCGAGCGCGACACGCACGCTGCCCGTGACCGGCTTGGCGATGCCGCGTGTCCAGGACTGCGCGCCGGAGGTGTAGCGCTTCACCAGCTGGAATTGCGTCGCCGTGCCGTCGCCGGTGCCGATTGGCTGGTCGGTCGGAGATGGCGAGCCGGATGGCAGGCAGGACTTGTGGTCGCCCCAGTCCTTGAACCGAAACCCGTGCAGCCGTCCGTTCCTTGCCTCGAAGAAGCCGACCACCGCCGCCAAATCGTCGGCGCGGCGGATGCCGTAGGCCACGTCATAGCGGCGGCGCGAATTGGCCCAGCTGGCGTTGCGTTCCTCGTCGCCCGAGGCCAGCTCCACGATCTGGGTGCGCCGCTCCGGTCCGCCGCGCGCACCACGGCTGATGTCGTCCGGAAACCGGACCTCGTGAAACGCCATGACTGATCCTCACATGCCCCTTCGGCCCAGCGACACCGCGCGGGCGATGTCGGCGGCGACCTGCGTGCGCGATTGCCGGAAGCTCTCGGCGTCGCGGGCATTGATATGCACCGTGACATTGCCGCCATGGCCATAGCCGGCGGCCTCACGGCGCGAGAGCACGCGCTCACCACGTTGCAGGATCGCAGGCACTTCATCGGGCCTGAGCCCCGCCCAGCCCCCGGAATGCATGCGCGGGGCACTGGCGAAGGCCAGTGCGGGCACCATGCGGCCGGGGCCCGGCGCGCCGACCATGCCACCCGCATGCAGGATGTTGGCGAATATACCGCCACCGAGATTGCCCAGAACGCCGGACAGCACACCCGCCAGCGGGCCGAGAATGAAGCGCCGGGCGGCGAGCTTCGCCAGATCGGCGATCAGCGAGGTGACGAGATCGCCGAACTTCAGCTTGCCGGTCTTCACGAACTCGCCGATCGCGTTCTCGGCGCTGCGGAACGCCCCGACCAGCGCATTGCCGATGTCGCCGCCGATCTCGCGCGCCTTCGTGGCATAGTCGGCCAGGGTCTGGCTCACCGCCGCCCATCCGGTCGCGGCAGCCTCGGCCCCGGCCTTCGTCTGCTCGCCGGCACTGCGTCCGGCGGCTCCGGCACGACCGGCAGCGGTCGTGGCATCGTTCAGAGCCGCAGTCACCCGGTCCGCCGATGCTGCAGCCTCGTCCAGCGGGTTCTCGGCGTCCCCGCTGCTCAGCGCATCGCGCAGCGCCTGCATCGCCACGCCCACGCCATCGAAGGCTCCGGCCCGGGTTTCGGCCGCGCGCTGGCGATAGCGGTCGGCCATCGCACCGGCATTGCTGGCGGCGTGATCGAGCATCGAGGCCCAGGACTGAGCACCGAACCAGTCGATCCGCGCGTCGGCACCGATCGTTTCGGCGACAGCGTTGAAGGTCGGTCCGATGGTGCCGAGGAAATCTGCCCATTTGTTCGACAGGAAGGCCATCAGCCGCAGCCAGATCGCTTCGATATCGGCGCGCAGGGCGCGGAAGTCGTCCAGGAAGGAGCCGAGGGTGACCTTGATCCCGTCCCAGACGGCACGCGCCACGTTGCCCATCAGCTCGAGTGCCGAACCGAAGCCGCCCGCGCCCTTCACGAGCTGGCCGAACCAGTAGATCAGCTCGCCCGCTCCGACGATCAGCGCGCCGATCCCCGTGCGGATGATGGCGCCGCGCAGGAGCGCGAGCGCGCCCGACAGCGTGAGCGTCGCGACACGGGCGGCGACGAACGCCGCGACCCAGCGCCCGGCCATGAAGACGGCGAAGGCGATGCCGATGGTCGCGAGCCTCTCCAGATTGTCGGCAAGAAGGATCAGCCCCTCGGCCACCGTCGAGGAAGCGCCCGCCATCTGATCCCAGGTCCCGACCAGTTGCAGCGCGGCATTGCCGATCAGCGTGAAGGCATCGCCGATGGTCGCCGGCATGCTGTCGGCCTCCTCGCGCAGAAGTTCGAGATTGCCGATCAGCGCCGTGCGGATGACATCGCCGGTGATCGCCCCTTGCTGCCCGAGGGTGCGCAGGCCCGAGACGGCGGTGCCGAGCTCGGACGCCAGCAGCTCCGCGAGCCGCCCACCGCTCTGGATCACGGTATTGAGGTTGTCTCCGCTGAGCGTGCCGAGGGCCATGGCCTTCGAGAGCGCGTTCTGCACCGAAGCGGCGCGCTCGGCCCGCGCGCCCGAGACGACCATGGCGTTGTTGAGCGCCTCGGTGAAATCCAGCGATTCCGCTGTGGAGAGCCCCAGTTCGCGCAGGGCCGTGGCATTGGCGAGCCAGGACTCCGTGGTCTGGCCGAGGCTCGAATAGGTTCGGCGCGCCATGGCGGCGAGCCGGTCCATGACGGCCGCACCCGCTTCCTGCGAGCCGGTGGCGAGATCGACACGCGAGCGCAGGTCGGTCCACTGGTCGGCGTAGGCGACGAGCTGGCGCGTGCTGATCGCCGCGCCGAGGACGCCTATGACCCGCCGCACCACCGCTCCGGTGATGTCGGCCTGCCGCTCGATCCGCTTGAAGTTGCTCTCGCCAGCGTCGCCGATCCCCTGAAACTCGGCCTTCACCTGCCGGCCGCCTTCGGCGACGAGGCGGACGGAGACTCGTTTTTGGGCCATGGATCATCGTTCCCCAAAGGGCGGCAGCACTCGCCTTGCGCTGCGGCATCGAACGAGGGAGACTCGGGCCATGTCCGAGACCGCCATCCTGTCCTCGAAATTCCAGATCACGATCCCCGCAACGGTCCGGGCGGCTCGGGGATGGAAGGCCGGTCAGGTCCTTGCCCTGATCCCGAAGGGGACCGGCATTCTGCTGATGCCGGTGCCGGAGCGGGGCCAGCTGGCCGGCATCGCAAAGGGCGCGTCGGTGGGCGGTTACCGGGACCGGACGGATCGCATCTGATCGTCCGGCCCTGGCCGTTCTCCGGCCGCCATCTGCTCGTTGAGCTTGCGGACCATCGCCGCCTCGATCTCGGGCAGGCATTCGGCGACGACCAGCGGATCGACCCCGAGCGCCCGCGCCATGGCGAGCGCCGCCGTCATGTCCCAGCCAAGCACCGTGGCGCCCCCCATGCCGGTTGTGATGCGCAATTGGCCGCCGAGGCGCTGCGCCAGATCCCAGACCTGCCAGCCTTCGAGCGTCAGAGGCTGGTTCAGCCGCGCCGGGCAATCCGGGCACGGGCCTTCGCAGGCCGCGCAGTAGCTCTCACCCCCGCCGAAGTGCCAGTCTGCGAGGGCGCGGAGGCGTTTTTTTCCGCATCCAGCATCAGATGCGGCGCGAGGCAGCGGGTCTGGAAGGCCTCGAACACCGGCCAGATGTCCAGAAGCGCGTCGATGCCTTCCGGTGTGACGGGAACGGGATTGCCGTCGGCATCGCCGACACCTTCCCAGCCGGTGACCACGCGGCGGGCGACCGCCTTCGCCATGACCAGCGCCTGCTCCTCCTTGCTCGCCCCTTCGGGCAGCGCCTCGACAACTGGGTCGTTGCGCGCGGCGACCATGATCGCGGTGGTGACGGGCAGGACGTGCAGGCGCAGGCCAACCCCGAGATCGAGCCATTTCGGCTCGCTGGAAAGGTCAAGACGGATCATGGTCAGTAGCTTTCGATGTCGTTGACGAGAACGGCGGTGCACATCCGCCCGAGCGCGGCGTCGCGCGCGGCCTGCCAGTCGAAGCTGGCCTGCACGCCCTGCGGTCCGGAAATCTCGATCCGCGGGCGCGGCAGATAGACGGCGTGGACGGTGAAGGTGAAGCTCTGGCCCGAGGTCAGGCCATAGGCGAATTCCAGTTCGCAGGGGGTGCCGCTGATCGCCTGGCTGACGAGCGTGCTATCGGCGAAACGAACTTCTGTCCGGCCGGTGAGCGCGGCGATCGAGGGATCGGCGCCGTCGATCATGCCGTCGGCGCGGATGGTCTCGATCCGGTCCAGATTGTTGGCATAGGTGATCTCGGTCGAGATCACGTTGCCCAAGGCGGTGCCGTTGCGTTTGATCGAGCCGTTGAAATGCCCGAAACGGATGAGATCGAGCTCTGCCGGTGTTCCTGCGCCACTGGTCGTGGCCACCGTCTCGCCCTGCGCCACCAGCCGCGCGGTGGCGGTGAGCAGGCCTGAGCGCTGCATCTGCCAGCTCAGCTGGTCCAGCACCACGCCGGAATACATGGCGTAGCGCGGCACCTCGGGCATGGCGGTTTCGATCGCCATGCTGGGCAGCGTCCAGCTGCCGGACTGGAACGTATGGGTATATGGACCGGGCGAGCTTCCGGTGGTGGTCGGCGCGCCGAAGGCCGCCTTCAGCCAGAAGCCGAACGCCTCGGCGTCGATCGGCACCACCACATCGCCATCGGCGGTTACCGCGTCCTTGACCGGCGCGAGAGGATCGCGGCCGTAGCCCAGAAGCTCCGAGTTCAGGAGCGGCTGTTCCGCCCCGAGGGTGGCGCTGGCAAAGGGCATCCTCGTATAGCCGCTGCCGGGCGGCGTGCCATAGGTCGTCTCGAACGCGAGCGCCATCCGCGCCCGCGCCCCTTGGGCGCGTGCCATGTCGGTCTCCTTGTCGAAGGGATTCAGCCGAGCGGGTCGGCCGTGGAATAATGCAGCACCACCGGAATGACGGCCGCCTTCAGGCTGGCCGCGCCGTCCACCGGCAGATCGACGGGCTGCGGGGCCTCTGCCTCGACCCAGTCGCAGAGACCGCCGAGCGTGCGGTCCGCGGCGAGCGCCGCGCCGATGCTGGCGCAGAGCGTGTCGAAACCCGTGTCCCGGCTCGCGCCCTGCACCACGGCTTCGATCTCTGCACGGTGCTGGTAGTGATAGCGCAGGGGTGACAGCGTCACCTCGGGCTCGCCAGGTTCGCCGTCGCGCAGGATCAGCAGCCCGGCTGCCGGCACACGTTCGGGCAGCACCTCGCCGCGGAGGGCGGTGGCGGGCAACGCCGAAAGCCGCGCGTGCAGCGCGGCGAGGACGGTTTCGCGGGTGGTGAGCATGGCGATCCCGGTTTCCGGGACCGGCCCGGCTTCAGTGATCCCTGTCGGGTTTCTGGCCTGTCAGGGCCGCGAGCCGTCGTGGCAGATCCGAGCGGGCGTGCAGGAAATCGATGATGATCACCTGCTCCGCGTCCTCGACGAAGATGACAAAATGCTGGCCGCAGCGCGCGAAGCGCAGATCCTCGGGCAGCTCCGGGTCGATGATCCGGCGGCAGTCCTGCGACAAGGCCGTACCGGCCGCGATCTCCGCGCAGCGGGCGATCAGGTCCTCCTCATAGGCCGCCGCCTGTCGAGGGCCGAAGGTCTCAAGGGTCCAGTTCGCGATGTCGATGAGTGAGGCTTCGGCCTGTCGCGTGAGGCGCCAGGGCTTCGGCATCAGGACGATTGGCGCGCCGAAGCAAAGGCACGTCGGATAGCCTCCTCGCCACTTCCCTCGGCCAGATCGCCACGTCGGGCCTGTTCCAGCCCGGTCGTCAGCCTGTCGCGCAATTCACCAAGCTCGGCTTCCTCGCGTTCGAGCAGCCGCAATCCGGCCCGTAGGGCTTCCGACGCGTTCTGGTAGCGCCCGGACGCGACCAGACGGTCCACGAGGTCGGATTGCGGTTCGGTGAGAACGACGTTTCGGGTGGCCATGCGAACCTCCATGCGGATCATTGGCAATATATGCCAACTCGCCCTGTATGTCGATATCCACGGTCAGAGCCGGGGTTCCACCCAGTTCGCCACGATCAGCCCCGGCACCGCATCGCGCGCCCGCTCGGCGTCGCGCGCCAGGTCCAGCCGCTTGGGCAGCCTGACCTGCGGCACCAGCAGAAAGATCGGCACGGTGGTTAGCCCCCGGCCGGTCTTGGAGCGCGACGCCACCGCACGGCCCTTCGTGTTCAGCCGCCCCTCGGCGACCAGCAGGCTCGGACCCGTCCGGCGATAGACGAAGCGCAGCCGCAGGCCGGTGCGGCGCTCCCATTCGCCTGGGGTGATCCTCCCGCCGCGGGTGGATTTGCCCGCCGCGGCGGTGGGGATCGTCAGCCAGAACCCGGCTTTCGAGCGGATCAGCGGGCCGGTGTCATGCGCGCCGACGATGACCGGGGCCTTCGACCAGACCAGTGCCGCGGCGTTCAGGCTCTGCCGGCCCTTGGGATAGGCCTCCGAGCGGATGGTTCGGGCCAGACGTGCCCCGAGTCCTGCGCCGGTGATCTGCGCGCGCCACGCGGACTTCAGCCCGGTTCCGGCGTCGCGCATCGCCGTGGTAACGCCCTTCTCCCCGGCCCGGGTCTCGGCCTCCATGATCCGGGCGATGTCGCCGACGATGTTGACGCCGAGCTTCATGCAGGCCTCAGATCAACGGTCCAGACCAGCCGCTCGCGGTCGCGGACGGGCTCGCCCTGGATGAGGAAGGCCTCGCCGTCGGTCTCGACACGGTCGCCGGGGCGCGGGTTCGCCACCTCGGCCACCAGCAGATCCATGCGCGTGGTCTCTGACCAGAGACGCGCGTCGCCGAAGTCGCTGATCGCATCCGCGCGTCGAGCGACGACGCGCACCAAAATGGGCGCGCCGCCCTCGGGCATGTAGACCGCGTCCCGGCCGATGTTCGGATCGGCGAAGAGCGCGCCGACGGCGGCGGCGAAGACGCTCATCAGAACGCGCCGTTCAACCGCACCCGGCCGATGGTATCACCAGCGCCACCCGCGACCGCCTCGGTGGCGACACCGATCAGCGTGTTCGAGGTCGCCACGTTGGTGGTGCGTTTGTTGGTGTCATCCCAATAGATCCTGGCGCCTGCGGTCCAGGCCTGTGAGCCGATCTTGGTGACGTCGAAGACGCCGGTGAGCGCGGTCTCGACGGGCTCGCCGAGGGCGGCGGTGCCGGAGGCCACGCCGAAGATGGAGCCGACGAGCAGGCCATCGCCGGAGGCGACAGCATAGGGCGCGGTCAGGGTGATAGCGTTGCCGGGCTGAACGAAGTTTTTCATGGGGGTGATCCTCGTGGAAAGACGAAGGGCGGCCCGTCAGGACCGCCCGCGTGTCAGGGTTCAGGAAGCGGGCGTCACGCGCCCGGGTTCTTGTAGAGGCCGCGCCAGTCGATGGCCTTGGCGCCGAAGTCGAGGCGGCACTTGATCTCGACGCCGTCGACATCGAAGCCGTTGCGCGTCTCGATGTAGGCGCCCTGCTGGCCTTCCAGATAGGCGTACTCGATGGTGTCGATCTGGGCCGGAGAGGCCGCCAGATACCAGGCGGTTTCGCTGGCCGCATCGAGCCGGGGCTCGCTGATCGGCGCCAGCGTGCGGATCGACTGTGGCACCACGTTCCCGCTCTGCGCCGGCACGAGGTTCTGCGCCACCAGCTGTTCTGCCTTCAGCTCCAGCGCGGCGGGCACGATCAGATAGGCGGGGCGGATATTCAGCACCGTCTTCTTGTCGAGCCCGGTCTGCTTGGCCATCGCTGCCCGCGCCGCGCCAACGCTGGTGACGTCGAGCGCCGCCGGGGTGCCGGCGAGGTTCCGGTGGTTGGCATGGAAGAGCGCGGTGCCGTCGGCCATGGCCGGGTTGGCGGTGATGATGCCCCAGACGACGTCCGATTCCAGCTGCGCGATGGAGTTGCCGTACATCGCCGGGATCCGGGTGAAGGCGTCGAGATCGTCGTTGATGAGTACCTGCCGGGTGATCGCGACCACGCGGCCATAGGTCTTGACCTTGTAGCTCTCCTTGCTCTCGCCGAGCGTGCCGCGCTTGAACTCGCCGCTCTCGCCTACCTCGAGCAGCTGCGGCGCTTCGCCGAGCTGGACCCGGTGCATCGCCTTGAAGTCGGTGGCGAGCACCTGGCGGCAGAACAGCATGAAGGTGCGGGGATAGGCCTCGTAGGCCTGCCGCAGCGTCTTGTTGGTGACGGCGGACAGGATCTCGGGGAAGTCCGATGTGGAATGCAACGCACGCGTCGCCACCTCGTCGCGCGACAGGCCGCGGGTGTTCATGCCCGCATTGCCGAGGCTTTCGCGGGCCAGCTCCAGCAGTGTCATGCCGCGATACTGGCGCGCGGCGTCTTCCAGCGGGAACAGCGTCGGGCTGTAGCGGTGCAAGAGCGCGTTCGCCACGGCGTCGCGGCGGGTGATGCGCTCGTCCCGGCCGCCGAGGGGGACAGAGACATGCGGGAAGGTCCGGGTCTCGTCCGATTTGGCCGCGACCTGATCGAGGATCAGGCGGCGGGACTCGTCGACGCTGACGCCGCGCTTGACCAGGTCCTCGGCGAAGCTGCGTTCGAGGTTCAGGCGGCCCGTGAGGTCGTAGATGGTGGAGACGCGGTCGCGCTCGGCCTCTCGGGCGCGGGTCGCGACGACTTCGGTGTCGGGCGCGGGCGTTGCCTGCGTCTTCGGCTGGCTGCGCGTCTCACTTGCGTGAACCTTCGGTTCGCTGGCGGCGACCTTCGGGTCGGGCGGAGCCGCTTTCGGCTCGGTCATGGCGGTGTCCTCGGTTTCGACCGGCTCGGTCGGCTGGGTGGTGGCGGGGGTTGCGGCGTCGCTCGCCGGGGTCTGGGTCTTGTCCGTCATCGAGGATGCTCCTTGCGGCGTGGGGGCGTCCCGGCGGTGGAGGACGCAGTCGTGAAGGGAGTGCTGGGCGCGGAAGCCCGCTGCCGGGTCCGCGCCGACCGCGACGGCGGAGACCTCGAACGGCGTCCAGTCCACCGCCCGCCAGAGTTCGCGGGCGGCCTCGGGCTTCGAGACCTCGAAGCGGTGGACCTGGTAGCCGATGGAGACCGCGCGGATGTGCCCGGCCTGGATGTCGCGCCAGATCGGCTCGACATCGGCACGCTCGCTGATCCGGACCAAGGCGATGCCGCGGCCGTTCTCGATCCGTGCCGAACCGGGGACGACCGAGCCGATCACCGCGTCGAGCGTGTCGAGCTCGTGCACCTTCAGGAACGGCGCGCCCGCGTTCAGCCGGTCGAGCCGGACATGGGCCGGATCGAGGCTCAGCTCTTCGTCATAGGGCTCGCCAAAGAAGGTCGCGCGGCGGACGCGGGCGCCTGCCGACCAGACCACCTCGACGGTGCGGCTGTCGGCATCGGCGGTGTTCGGCGCAAGCTCCGCCGACCGGCGCATGGCCGGCAGTTCGATCATCGTGTCCATGAAGGTCAGTCCTGTTGGTCGGCCTGCGCCGTATCGGTTTCATCCGCGTCGGCGGAGGGGTCGTCGGCCGGATCATTTGTCGGTCCGCCGGTCTGCGCGCTGCCAGTTTTCGTGACGCGGCGCGGGTCGCTGTCGAGCACCAGCCCCAGCGCGTCGAGCTTGGCATTGGTGGCGGCGATCTCGGCCAGCACCGCGTCGGGGTTGCGGCCCTGCCGGGCGATTACCTCGGCCAACGTCATGGTGCCCGAGCGGATCGACAGCAGGTTCGCCATCGCGTCCTTCTGCGGATCGACCGCCTCGAACTTCGGCGGCGACCATTCGACCGGCACGGCCGGCGACGGGATCTGCCCCGCCGCCCACGCGGCTTCCGTGAACCAGCGCCAGACCGGCGCGCAGAACATCGGGATGAACAGCTGCCACTGCACCGCGTCGATCTGGCGGCGGAACTCCACGAGCCCCGCCCGGATCGAGGAATAGTTCACCTGGGACAGGTCCCCGGTCAGCAGCTCGTAAGGCACCCGGAACCCCGCCGAGATCGTGTGCAGGCTGGCCCGCTTGTACTCGCCATAGCCGCCGGTGGCCGAGGGCTGGTTGAAGCGGATGTCCTTGCCGCCGCGGGCATAGGCGATCAGCCCCGGCTCGAACTGCTCGACCCGGTTGCCGTCCGCATCGACCACGGATGGCGCGATGCCCTGTTGCGCCTCGTCGTCGCCGAAGACGATGGCGGTGACGCAGGCCTCGGTCTTCTTGCGGACCAGTTCGGCCACCTCGTAGTCGTCGAGATCGCGCAAGGACCGGATCACCGGCGCGCCCCAGGGAACGCCGCGCGCCTGCGTGCGCTGCTTCTCGTAGACATGGGCGATCTCGGTCGCCGGGACCGGGCGGCTCTGCAAACCGTTCTGCAAGGCCCCGTAGGCGTCACCCGGGTGTTCGGCGTGCAGCCAGTACGCCCGGCGCTTGCCAACGGGGTCGAACTCGATCCCCTGTACCAGCCGCCCCGCGCCGAGGGCGCCGGACTTGGTGGCGTCGAGGAAGTCGGCCTCCAGCACCTGCAGCTGCAGCGGCACTGGCAGACCATCTGAAGACCGGCGCAGGCGACGGCGCACCAACACCTCGCCCGCCTCGACCATCTCGCGGCAAATCAGGGTCTGGAGCCCATAGAAGTCCAGCTGGCCGTCGGCGTCGCAGTCTGCCGTCCAGCGTTCGAACAGCGCGTCGACCGTGCGGTCGAGCTTATCGTCGCCGCTCGCGGCGCGCGGCATGATCCCCGCGCCGATGATGTTGTTGACCAGCACCGCGACGGCCTTGGCCGCGTGCGGGTTGTTGCGCACCAGATCGCGCATCCGGTCACGCAACAGCGCCCCGGCCACGCCGATCTCGGTGTCGGCGGAGGATCCCGGCGCGCGCCAACCCTCCGTCCGTCGGCCTTTCGCGGCTCCGTCATAGCCGCGCGTCAGAGTCTCGAAGGCCTGGCGGGCCAGCACGCGACGTGCGGCCATGCGCGGCGCCACCGATGCGATGGCGTGGTCGAGCCAGGTCGCCGACATCACCGGTCCCCGCGCGAGAAGCCCGCAAGCCCGGCCACCGGCAACGGACGGCCCACGCCTGCGATGGCGCGTTCGATGGTGCGGATACGGGCGAGCAGATCCTCGGCCGAGCCGTAGTCGACGGACTTGCCGTCATAGCTGACCCGGGTCGTGCCGCTGGCATAGGCCCGGCGCAGCGCCGAGAGTTCGGTTTCCGTCCAGTTCATGCCCTTCGCTCCCGCTCAGTGCGTTCGTTCCCTCGCGACGCTCCACTGGAGCCTCGCGTCCGCTGCGCGGACCGGTCCTCACCATGTCAAAACCATCCTCCGCGCCGCCCGAGCCAGTCGGAGCGGCGCTTGCCCTGCGGGGCCTGTCCCGGCCGGTTGATCTGTCCGGCGGGATCGGTGTCGGTGGGGGCCGCCCCGAGCTGATCCTCGAGGTCGCGCCATTTCTCGTCGGGCCAGCGATCCGCGCCCGCGATCCAGGCGGCGGCGCGGGCATAGACCCGGCAGTCCAGCGCCTCGTTGCGCTCGCGCAGCTTCTGCCATTCCAGCCGGGCGAAGCCGCGCTTGGTGCGCACCGTGACCAGCTGCTCGGCCACGAACTGCTTCAGCCACTCGTTCTCGACCCAATGCGGCAGATGCACCGATCCTGGCGGGAATGCCGCCCCGTCGGCCATCTCCTCCTCGGTCGGGCGCGCCAGCCGCAGGAAGCGGTAGGTCTCTGCCTTGAAGGTCGAGACCGCCACGGTCCAGAGCCGCGCGCCGCGCCGCAGCCGCTTGCCGCCCTCGGTCGCGTCGACGAAGGTCGGGCCGGAGACCGGGCTCGAGCGGTTGAAGCCCTCGACGCCCTTGACCGGCGACACCTGCCCAAATCCCTGCGCCCGCGACCAGGAATAGACCGCCGGGGCCTCGTAGCCGGTGTCGATGGCGAGCCGCGCGATGCGCAGATGCGCGCCGCGTTCATGCGGCCAGGACCGGTCCAGCAGCGCGGTCAGTTCCGACCACGCGTCGTGCCGATCCGGCCCGCCCTCGATGACGACATGATCGACCAGCCAGGACTCAAGCCCACGACCCCAGGCCCAGACATCGACCTCGATCCGGTCCTTCTGCACATCGGCCCCGGCCGTCAGGAACAGACCGCCCGCGGGCACGGTGCCGGATGTCCAGCGCTCGCGGCGGTCGTAGAGCCGCTGCCAGTCGGGGGCTTCCCCGGTCTCGACCCAGGTCTCGCCGAGGATCGTGTTGCGGAACGCCTTGATCGCCTCGTCCGACCCTTGTGCCGCTTCCCAGGCCCGCACGATCCGCTCCCAGCTCAGCCAGCCGATCGGCGAGTAGAGCGCCGAGAGGTGATACCCGACCGTGGTCGGATCGGCGGCGGTCGCGGTCGCCCGCCATTCGCCGCCCTCCAGCATCGCCGTCTTGTGATGCTCCGCGATGGGCCTCTCGCAGCCCTCGCAGTGATATTCCGCCGTCTCCGGACGGCCCTTCTGCCAGCGCAGCCGGTCGAACTTCAGCCACTGCATCGCGCCGCAATGCGGGCACGGCACGAAGAACCGCCGCTGGTCGCTCGCCTCGTACTCTCGCTCGATCCGGCTCAGCCCCCGGATCGTCGGCGTCGAGACCAGCAGCACCTTGCGCCGATGCGCGAAGGTCAGCGACCGGGCCTCGGCCAGCGTGACCGGATCGCCTTCCTCGTCGGCGGACGCCGGATAGGCGTCGACCTCGTCGAGGAAGATGTACCGCGCCGGGGTGGACCGCAGCCCGACCGCCGAGTTCGCGCCGGTCATGATCAGGATGCCGCCCGCGAATTCCTTCGACAGCATCGTGTTGCCCGCGTCGCGGGACCGGGCCGGTTTGACGCGCTCCCGCAGCTCGGGGCTCTCGTCGATCAGCGGGTCGATCCGCTGGCGCGAGTTGCGCTTGGCCAGTTCCACCGTCGGCTGGACCGCCAGCATCGGGCCCGGCGCCTGGTGGATGGCGAACCCGATCCAGTTGTTCCCCGCCTCGGTCGCCCCGACCTGCGCGGCCTTCATGAACACGATCCGCTGCGTGGGATCGCCAGGGCTCAGCCGGTCCATGATCTCGCGCATGTAAGGCGTGCGCACCGTGCGATACCGCCCAGGCTCGGCCGAGGCGCGGCCTGAAAGCATCCGGTGCCGGTCCGCCCATTGCGAGACGGTCAGGTCGGGGTCTGGCCGGAGCCCGTTGCCCCAGGCGCGCAGGATCTCGCCCGCGCCGTCGAAGTCCGTCAGGCCATCGCCGCTCTCACCGGAAGTCGGGCCGGACCTCGGCGAGTTCGTCGAGGTGGGCACGTACATGTTTCTCCAGGACCTTCTGCATCGCGGCTGGCTCCACGGTGATCTGCTGGCCCGTCGCGTCGCGGCACGAGGCCGAGAGCTCGGCCGCCATCAGCGCCGCCGCGCGCGAAGGCCAGTTCACCCACGCGTCCCGTTCCTCCCGCGCCAGGCGGAACACCAGCGCCAGCGCGCGGGCCCGCTCGATCAACTCCCCCTTCAGCTTCTGGAGCCGGATGCGCCGCTCCTGCGCCTTCAGCACCTCGTTCGCCGTTTTCGCCTGCAGGAAGGTCGTGCCGCCGCCGACGGCTGGGACCGCCAGACCCTGTTCGCGCAGCGTGTCGCCGACGGCCGCGACCGCCGCCTCGGGGACAGGCTTCAGCTTCGGCGCTGGCGCCTTCCTCGTCTTCGACGGGTCCGTCGTCTCGGCGCGCCGGGCGTCGCTGGCGGCCGCGTTGATGCTGCCGTCGGGATAGAGGACCAGCCGCTCGGCCGTCTTCGCCTTCTGGATCGCGCCCCGCGACAGCCCGACATGGGCGGCGTACTGGCGTTCGCTCATGCCCCGCATCGACGGCTCCGATTATCATTCAACGTCAGGTGCTTATCGAGTTGATAAGCCGGACCACCGGAGCGAACGTCATTCCACAAGGACGATGCAACTCACCACGGAGCCACCACGATGACCCGCCGCGCGACCGACAACACGAAAGCCCTCGACGCCTTCATCGCCGCGAAGACCGAGATCGACGCGATGCTGGAGCGGCTCGCCGCCCTGAGCGCCGAACATTTCGAGACCAGCCCCGACGAGATCAACTGGAGCCATGTCGGCACCCTGAACCACTACCGCGCCAAGCTGCGCGAGATCACCGACATGGCCTTCAGCGAAGGCGAACACGCCGAGTGAGACGACCCGCTCCCGGTCCCGCCCGCCGACAGGCG
>JARWLF010000204.1:0-30874 GCA_029853055.1 Scenedesmus sp. KT-U | reverse complement strand
CGGCTGCTACGACATGCTGCGCGACCGGCTGGAACTGATGGACCGCGCGGACCGCAACCGCGTCGCCGAAAGCATCGCCATCGAGGGGCTGGACGATCCCAAACTGGCCGATCACGTCCCCGCCGACCTTCTGGCCAAGCTGCGCGAAGAGATCGAGATGGCGCGCGAATTGCTGCCCGCCTTCAACCGGCAATCCTTTCTGGAAGGCCACATGACGCCGATCTGGTTCGGCAGCGCGATCAACAGCTTCGGTGTGCGCGAATTGATGCGCGGGATCAGCGAATACGGGCCTCCGCCCCAGCCGCAGAACGCTGCCGGGCGCCAGATCAGCCCCGAAGAGACGCCCGTGACCGGTTTCGTCTTCAAGGTGCAGGCGAACATGGACCCCAAGCACCGTGACCGGGTGGCCTTCGTGCGCCTGGCCTCGGGTCATTTCGAGCGCGGGATGAAGCTGACCCATGTGCGGTCGAAGAAGCCGATGGCGGTTACGAACCCGGTCCTGTTCCTCGCCGCCGACCGCGAACTGGCCGAGGAGGCCTGGGCGGGCGACATCATCGGCATCCCCAACCACGGCCAGCTGCGCATCGGCGACGCGCTGACCGAGGGCGAGGCCCTGCGCTTCACCGGCATCCCGTCCTTTGCGCCGGAACTCCTGCAGACCGTGCGCGCGACCGATCCGATGAAAGCCAAGCACCTGGAAAAGGCTCTGATGCAGTTCGCAGAAGAAGGCGCGGCCAAGGTCTTCAAGCCGGCCATCGGCTCGGGCTTCATTGTCGGGGTCGTCGGCGCGCTGCAATTCGAGGTGCTGGCCAGCCGGATCGAGCTGGAATACGGCATCCCCGTCCGCTTCGAGGGCAGCCAGTTCACCAGCGCCCGGTGGGTCAGCGGCCCCAAGGACAAGGTCGATGCCTTCGCCAATGCCAACAAGGGCCATCTGGCGCATGACCATGACGGCGATCTGGTCTATCTGACCCGCCTGCAATGGGACATCGACCGGATCGGCCGCGACCATCCCGACCTGAAATTGACCGCGACCAAGGAGATGATGGTCTGAGCCCGTCTCAGCTTTCGTCGAAGGTCTCGATCATCAGGATGGCGGCGCAATTCGCGGGATCTATCGTGCCGACCCAGATGTCGTAGAGCCCGCTTGGCGCGGCGGCGATGCGGATGATCGGGTTCAGCCCGTCCTCATCGTCGGAATAGACATATTGCTCGTCGGGCAGGTTCACCAGCAGGGTGGTGTCGCAATCGGCCTGAACCCGGATGTCCAGCAGCCGGCGGTCGCCCTGGCCGTCATATTCGACGCTGAGATCGGGTGCTTCCTGAACATACCCAATGCCGGGCATCTCGAGGCACGAGGTCAGATTGACCGAGCCCCCCGCCACCAGCGGGGTCTGGTAACGCTGGAACAGGCTGTCGGCGCTGGCTTCGATCGTCTTGGGGGCGAAAAGCCGCCAGTTCGGGCAATCCTGCGCGGCGGCGCCCAAGGGCAGCGCCGTGATGGCAAGGCCAAGGCAGGCGGACAGACGCAAGGGTGAGGGAAACATCGGGCAGCCTCTGATGCGGCGGGTTCAATGGCCCATCTCCACATGCGTGCCCGCCCGATGTCAAATGGCAAAAAGCGCCGGTCAGCCCAGACGGACCTCCATCGTGATCTCGGCGTTCAGCAGCTTGCTGATGGGGCAGCCCGCCTTGGCCTTTTCCGCCGTCTCGCGCAGCGTGTCGGGATCGCCATCGCCCCGGATCGTGGTTGTCAGATGCGCCTTCTTGACCGCGAAGCCCTCGCCCTCGCGGTCGAGCGAGATGTCCGATCGCGTCTCGATCTCGACCCCGGTGACGCCGGCCTGTTCCAGCATCATCGCCAGCGCCATCGAGAAGCACGAGGCATGGGCGGCGCCGACCAGTTCCTCGGGATTGGTGCCGGGACCGTCCTCGAACCGGGTGCCGAAGCCATAGGCCAGCCCGTCCAGCGCGCCCGACGCGGTCGAGACCGTGCCCTTGCCCCCCTTGAGACCGCCTTGCCATTTCGCCGAACCGCTGCGGGTGATCATGTCCTGCTCCCTTCGTGTTAAGGGGCCGATGCCAGCCGCTTCGCGCCCTGAGGCACGCCGGGACCGGCGGTCCGGCCGCCGTATCTGCGCGCCTTAACACCAGGGGGGTGGTGAAAGTTCCGGAAGGGTCAGCGGCGAAACAACCGCTGATGTTCCGCGATGGCATAGCGGTCGGTCATGCCCGAGACGTAATCCAGCACCAGGCGCGCGCGCTCGGTCTCGTCGTTCAGGGCGCGGGCGGTCTGGTGCCACTGGTCGGGCATCGCCTCGGGATGCGCGAGGTAATGGGGGAAGAGGTCGTTCACCATCCGCGTCACCGATTCGCGTTCCACCACCACCGAAGGCGCGCGATACATGCGCTGGAACAGGAAGGACTTGATGGCCTTGATGTTCTGGTAGAGCGGCTTCGAGAAGCGGATGATCGGCCCGTCCATCGCGCGGATCTCGTCCACATGACGGGGCTGAAGTCCGGCAAGGCGGTTCTGGGCCACCGCGATCACATCCTCGACCATGACGCCGAAGACGCGGCGCAGGGCCTCGTAGCGGCGGCGCGTCGGGTCGAGGCCGGGATAGAGGGCGTCCACCTCGGCGAAGGCGGGGCCGATCACGGGCAGTTCCGACAGTTCGGCCTCGGTGAACAATTCTGCGCGTAGCCCGTCATGCAGGTCGTGGTGGTTATAGGCCACGTCGTCGGCCACGGCGGCGACCTGCGCCTCGGCGCTGGCATTGCTGTGCAGTTCCAGATCCCAGGCGGCGTTTACCTCGGCCAAGGCATAGGGCAGGGGGCCGGACACCGGGCCGTTATGCTTGGCGATGCCTTCCAGCGATTCCCAGGTCAGGTTCAGCCCATCGTAATCGGCGTAATGCCGTTCGAGCCGGGTGATGATCCGCAGGGCCTGGGCGTTGTGGTCGAAACCGCCATAGGGTTCCATGAGGACGGCCAGCGCATCCTCGCCGGTATGGCCAAAGGGCGGGTGGCCCAGATCATGCGCCAAAGCCACGGTCTCGGCCAGGTCGGTGTTCAGGCCGAGCGCGCCGGCGATGGTGCGGGCGACCTGCGCGACCTCGATCGTGTGGGTCAGGCGGGTGCGGAAATAGTCACCGCGCCATGCCTCGCCATCATGTTCGACGAAGACCTGCGTCTTGTGCTTGAGCCGCCGAAAGGCCGAGGAATGGATGATCCTGTCCCGATCCCGCTGCCAGGGCGAGCGGAAGGTGGACAGCTTTTCGGGAAACAGCCGTCCGCGGCTCTGATCGGGCTGGCAGGCATAGGGCGCGAGGGCGGTCATGGGCGTGGGGCTTCCTTGCGGGACGTGCGCGCCAACCCTATATTTCGCAGCAGAGGTCGAAAACCGGAACGCCCCATGAACCTGCCGCCGAAAGTCACCGAACGCGCCTTTGAGCGCCTGGCCCAGATCAATGCCGGCAAGGAGCCGCAGCCCCTGCGGGTCGCGGTCTTGGGCGGGGGGTGTTCGGGGTTCCAGTATGACATCCGTCTGGACCAGCCCGCCCCCGACGATCTGGTGCTGGAGGGCGCGGGCCAGCAGGTGCTGGTCGATCCGGTCTCGCTGCCCTTTCTGGCAGGCGCGGTGATCGATTTCTCCGAGGAACTGATCGGCGCGCGTTTCGTGATCGAGAACCCCAACGCCTCCAGCAGCTGCGGCTGCGGCACGTCCTTCTCGATGTAAGCGGGCTTGCCAAGCGGGATGGCCGGACGCATGGTCGCGCCATGAAAATCGCAAGCTTCAACATCAATGGCGTAAAGGCCCGGATCGAGGCCCTGACCGCTTGGCTGGGCCAGACCGATGCCGATCTGGTCGTGCTTCAGGAAATCAAGTCGGTGGACGAGGCCTTCCCCCGCGCCCATTTCGAGGATCTGGGCTGGCAGGTCGAGACGCATGGGCAAAAGGGCTTCAACGGCGTGGCGATCCTGTCGCTGCTGCCGCTGGAGGACGTGACGCGCGGCTTGGCCGGCGATGATGCCGACGAACAGGCCCGCTATATCGAGGCGACCGTGACCGGCGCGCAATCCGTGCGGATCGCGGGGCTCTACCTGCCCAACGGCAACCCCGCGCCGGGGCCGAAATACGATTACAAGCTGGCCTGGATGGAACGCCTGCGCCTGCGCGCCGCGGAATTGCTGGCGCTGGAAATGCCGGTGGTGATGCTGGGCGATTACAACATCATCCCCGAAGCGCGCGATGTGGCCAATCCGCAGAACTGGCTTGACGATGCGCTGTTCCGCCCGGAAAGCCGCGCGGCCTTCCGCGCCATCCTGCATCAGGGCTGGACAGATGCCGTCCGCATCCGCGACCCTTGGGGAACGCGCGGGCCCTTCACCTTCTGGGATTATCAGGCGGGGGCGTGGAACCGCGATGACGGCATCCGCATCGATCATCTGCTGCTGTCGCCGCAAGCCGCCGATCTGATGGTCGATGCCGGGGTCGAGCGCGAGGTCCGCGCGGGCGAGAAGCCAAGCGACCACGTCCCGGTCTGGGTACGGCTGGCCGCCTGAAGCGCGTCAGATCACCAGAACGCCCGAATGCTTGGCCTTGTGTTCGGGCTCGACATGAATGGTGATCTGGGCGTCGGGCAGATATTCCTTCAGCGCGGCCTCGATCCGGTCGCAGATGTCATGCGCCTCGGCCACGGTGGTCTGGCCGTCCACGACCAGATGAAAGTCTATGAAGGTCGCGCGGCCCGCATGGCGGGTGCGCAGGTCATGGGCCTCGATCGCGCCCTCGGCACGGTCCGAGATGATCTGGCGGATTTCGGACAGGGCGCGGTCCGACACGGCCTCGTCCATCAGGCCCGACAGCGAGGCCGTTACGACCTTCCAGCCGGACCACAGGATGTTGACGCCGACCAGCATGGCAAGGATCGGGTCAAGGATCATCCAGCCCGTCGCCAGCGCCAGCCCGATCCCCGCCAAGACGCCCATGGACGAGATCACGTCGGTCATCAGATGCTTGCCATCCGCCACAAGGGCAGGCGAGCGCCGCCGCCGCCCTTCGCGGATCAGGACCCAGCACCACAGGCCGTTCAGGACCGAGGCGAAGGCGTTGATCGCCAGCCCCAAGCCCGGCTGTTCCAGAGGGCGCGGCGATTGCAGCGCCGCCCAGGCCTGATGCAGGATCAGCAGCGCCGCCAGGATGATCAGCACGCCCTCGATCACCGCGCTGATGAATTCGGCCTTGTGGTGGCCATAGGGATGGCCTTGATCGGCCGGGCGCTGCGCCACGCCGATCGCCACCAGCGCGGCGATCGCCGCCGCCACGTTCACGATGCTTTCCAGCGCATCCGACAAGAGCGCCACCGAGCCGGTCAGCCACCAGGCCAGCGTCTTGAGCGCAAGGACGGCGACGCCCAGCAGGATGCTGCCTGCTGCAAGTTTCATCGTTGTGGTCATGGCGGCCCGGTCGCGCTGATCTTGTCCCGACTGCCTTTGACAGAAGCGCGCCGCGATCTCAACCGTCAGACATGACGGAATCTTGATTGACGCAACAATCAATATACGTCAGTCTGGCGGGAACATCCTGATCAGCGGCCCATGGGGTCGCGCCGGCGACGATCCGGCGGCCACCGACCCTGCGCCTGCGGGGCCGGGCAGGGCTGCGCGGCTGCGAGCCGGTCCCCTGAAGACGCGAGGCGTATCCCGGCACGAGGACGATCCATGACACCCATCATCACCCTGGCCTATCTCAGCGTGCTTGGCTGCGCCCTTTTCGTGCTGCTGCGCTATCCGCGGCTGAAATGCCGCGGCGAGAGTCCGGTCGGGCTGTTCACGCTGATCGCGCTGCTGTTCACGGCGGGGCTGGATATGGGTCTGGTGATGCTGCCGCTGAACGAGTTTCCGATCTACGAGACCGATCCCGCCTTTGGCTTCACCAATGCGCTGGCGATCGAGTTCGGGATGTGGGGGCCGCTGGTCTGGCTGATGTACTTCGTCACGACCTTCTACTTTGTTGCCATCGAGCCGCGCCTGCGCCTGTTCGAGATCCCGGCGATCAAGCTGGTCTACAACCTGACGATCATCGCGACCTGTTCCTTCACCTGCTATCTGTTCATGATCAACCTGCCGGGTTACGCGCCCGACCTGCCGCAGGGCGTGATCTGGGCGCTGGTCCTGGTCGTGATCGCGACCTCGGTCGTCTCCAGCGGCGACATGCGGGTGATGAAATGGCTGGCCATCGTGTCCAGCTACGGCTTTGGGGTGCTGGCCTTCACCGCGTTGGCGATGATCGCCTTCGTCTACAGCCGGGTCGGCCTGGGCGATTTCTTCGGCAGCGTCGCGATGCTGGGCGATTACTTCCGCCATCTGCCGCGCTTTGCGACGCCAATCGGGGATTACCACGAATTCTACCTGTTCTGGTGGTTCGCCTGGTCGATCATGATCGGACAGTTCGTGGCGCGGTTCGTGGGCGGGCTGCCGGTCTGGCAGCTGGCGCTGGCGATGGTGGCGCTGCCCGCACTGCCCTTGGGGCTGTGGTTCTCGGTGCTTTACGTCTATCACGCGAACCAGATCGTGATCCCGACTTGGCTGAACTGGTTCATGATCACCGTCGGCGTGGTCTTCGTGATCAACTCGCTCGACAGCCTGATCCGGCTTTACTCGGCCAATCTGGGCTGGACGCGCGAGAGGCTGGGCGGGCGCTATTACCCGATCCATGCCGTGCTGCAGACGACGCTGGTCGCGGCCTATGTCTTCACCCCGTTCGAGATCCAGTGGGTCGGGCTGGTCGTGGCGGGGCTTTATGCAGTGATCTACGTCCTGCTGGCGCGGCGCCTGACGAAATTGTCGGCGCTGGCCGGACCCGCCACGCCCGGCTGAGGCCGGGCCGCGGCGGGCTGGCGGTTCATTCCTCGTCTTCCTTGTCGTCGCCGAAGGCCGCGTCATCGGCGAATTCGTCCTCGCCCTCGTTGACGTATTTCGCGCTGAGCGTGATCGAGTGATTGTCGTGGATCGGGTCCATGACCACGTCCGAGGGGATTTCCCCGGTGAGCCAGTCCCGCAACTCCTCGCGGATTTCCTCGATCTCCTGGCCGGTCGCCTCGGCCAGATAGGCGATGAAGGCGCGCTGGTCGCCGTCGATCTCGTCAAGGTCGGCTTCGTCGGCCTCGGGCCATTTGTCCAGGATCGCTTCGTAGAATGCAGGCCAGTTCGCGGCCACATGATGCCATTTCATCAATATCCTCCTGCGGGGATGCCGCCCTGAACCCAACGCGCAACCCCGGTGATGTCCTCGCCGACACCGGCGACTGTGTTGCACCCGGCCAGTATGGCACAGGCTATCACCGTAACCAAAATGATCCGCATCAGTTCGCCTCCTGCCACCACGTTTCGGGCATGAAGCCCGGCCAGTCACCGTAAATGGGCGTTCTCTCAGGATATTTCAGGTCCGAGGCATGTGCCAGACGCGAGATGGGCGAAAAGCTGACCGGAATAACGTAGCGCCCCGCCATCAGGATCCGGTCCAGCGCCTGGACCGAGGCCGTGAACTCTTCGGCATCTTCGGCTTGGACCATCCGGTCGATCATCGCCTCGGCGGCGGGGCTGGACATGCCCATCCAGTTGCGCGTGCCGGGTTCGGTCACGCCCTGCGATCCCCAGTAGAGCCGCTGCTCGTTGCCCGGGGACAGCGACAGGCCGCGCTCATACCAGGCCATGTCGAACTGGTAATTGTTCGTCCGCTCGACATATTGCGCGGAATCCAGCAGCGTCACGCGGGGCGTGATGCCAAGCGGGCGCAGGGCCTCGACATAGATGTTAACGATCTGCTGCGTCTCGGACGAGGTCCGCATGGCGGTGCCCGACTGGTTCAGCAGGATCTCGAAGGCGAAGGGCTGGCCCGCCGCGTTGCGCATCTGGCCGTCCTGCACGGTCCAGCCGGCCTCCTCCATCAGTGCCAAGGCGCGGCGCACGGCGCCCCGGTCCATGGCGCGGTCGCTGCCCTCGGGCAGGCTGTAGCCTTCCAGCGTGCCGGGCGGCAGTTCGGCGGCAAAGGGTTCCAGCAGTTCGGCCACGCGGCCCGTGGCGGGGCCGTGATCCATTCCCAGAACCGAGTTCGAGAAATAGGACGTGATGCGCGGGTCCGCGCCGCCGTTCAGCGTCTGGTTGATGAAGGGGAAGTTGAACATCTCGATCATCGCCTGACGCACCCGCCAATCGTCAAAGATCGGATTGCGCGTGTTCATCACCAGACCGACGATCCCCGAAGGACGCTGGTTCGGAATTTCGGACAGCGTCACGTCGCCCCGCGTCACCAGGGGGAAATTGTATTCCTGTGCCCAACGCTGCGCGCTCAGTTCGCGCCAGACCGTCACCTCGCCCGCCTTGAACGCCTCGAACATGGCATTGGCGTCTCCGAAGTAGTCATAGCGGATCACGTCGAAATTGTGCAGGCCCTGCGTCACCGGAAGATCGTTGCCCCAGTAATCCGGATTGCGCCGGAAGGTGATCACGCGGCCCGGATCGACGCGGTCGATCACATAGGCGCCCGAGCCGATGGGCGGCTCGAGGCTGCTGTCGGTGAAGTCCTTGCCCTCCCATTGCGCCTTTTTCAGGATCGGGCGCAGCCCCATCAACAGGGGCAGTTCGCGGTCGATCTCGGAGAAGGTGAAGCGGATGCTGCGCTCGCCCGTCTGCTCCATCGAGGCGACCTTGGCCCATGCCGAATGATAGCGCGGATGGCCCTGCGTTCCGAGCGTCTCGTAGGACCACATCACGTCTTCGACGGTGACCGGGCTGCCATCCGAAAAGCGCGCCTCGGGGCGCAGCGTGAATTCGACCCAGGACCGGTCGGGCGCGGTCTCGACCGTCTCGGCCAGAAGACCATACAGCGTGAAGGGCTCGTCGATGGAGCGCATCATCAGCGATTCGGCGACATGCACCCCGACGCCCCAGGCCGCGTTCCCCTTGAGCACCCAGGGCTTGAGGCTGTCGAATCCCCCCGGCTCGGCCAGGCGAATCGTGCCCCCCCGAGGGGCCGCGGGATTCGCATAGGGCAGGTGATCGAAGCCCTCGGGCAGGGCAGGTTCTCCATAGATAGCAATGCCATGGGCCGGCTCGGCGAGGCTTGCCAGCGGCATTGCTGCAACACCGATTCCGAAGGCCGCGATCACGGGAACGAGACCCCTGATCGCGCATTCGTTAAGGATTCCGAAGATTCGCATCGCCCGCTGCCTCGTTCCGTTTTCTTTGCCGGCGATATCAACAGCCTTGCAAAGGATGCGTCAACCAAGGGGGGAAGAACTCTGTTGGACTCGGGCGAACACTCGCGTATAAATAACGCACTGCTCGATAGGTTTCTTGCCTGTATGAAACCTGCCTCATGACTTGCGCCCGCCTTGTGCGGGCGCTTTTTTTTGCCCATGCTGCGCCTGCGAAACCGGCGGGAGGGCGCCTTGCGTTTCGCGGCAGGCAACCGAGGAGCAGCCGATGTTTCAGAAATTCCTGACGGGCAAGACCGCCATCGTGACGGGCTCGAATTCCGGCATCGGGCTGGGCGTGGCCACGCGGCTGGCCCATGCCGGGGCCGATGTGGTGCTGAACAGCTTCACCGACCGCGACGAAGATCACGCGCTGGCCGAAAAGCTGGCGGCCGAACACGGCGTCAGCGTCCGATATATCGCCGCCGACATGTCCAAGGGCGATCAATGCCGCGCCCTGGTCGAAAAGGCGGGCGCCTGCGACATCCTGGTGAACAATGCGGGCATCCAGCATGTCGCCGCCATCCCGGATTTTCCGGCCGAGAAATGGGATGCGATCATCGCGATCAACCTCAGCTCGGCCTTTCACACCACGGCGGCGGCGCTGCCGATGATGCGCGCGGCGGGCTGGGGGCGGGTGATCAACATCGCCAGCGCCCACGGGCTGACGGCCAGCCCCTACAAGTCGGCCTATGTCGCGGCCAAGCACGGCATCGTCGGGCTGACCAAGGTCACGGGTCTGGAAACCGCGCGCGAGCCGATCACCGCCAATGCGATCTGTCCGGGCTACGTGCTGACCCCGCTGGTCGAGGCGCAGATCCCCGACACGATGGAGAAATACGGCATGGGCCGCGAGGAGGTGATCGAGAAGGTCCTGCTGGAGCGTCAGCCCTCGAAGGATTTCGCCACCACGGACCAGCTTGGGGACACCGCCGTCTTCCTGTGCAGCGACGCGGCCGCCCAGATCACCGGCACCACGATCAGCGTGGATGGCGGCTGGACCGCGCTGTGAGACGACCGGTTCAGGAACTTGTGATCGCCTGAGACGTTCGCCTGTCAGATCGACGCATAAATGACGAAGGAGACGGGCGATGAAAGGTCTTGTGGCATGGTTTCTGGGTGTGCCGTTCTTCGTGATCATCCTGCTGTATCTGTTCGGCATCTTCTGATCACGACCGGGAACGGCATCCCGACATGAGAAAGGCGCCCCGCGGGGCGCCTTTTTCGTGTCGGCAGGGCGGGTCCTGTCAGGTCAGGGCCTCGGCGATGGCGGCGCTGTCGGCATTGGTCAGCGTCTTGGCCAGTTCGCGGCGCAGTCGGAACTGCAGCTCCTTGTGGTAATGCTTGCGCATCACGCCAAGGGTCGAGGGATCGGCGACGATCACGATGTCCTCGACCTTGTTCTTCAGCACCAGCCCGTTCAGGTGACGCGTCAGATCGACCGCGAATGCGGCCTCTTCCTCGTCGCGGGGGGTGTTGATTTCGTCCAGTTCCGGGGTCGTCGCCGGATCGGCAAGGCTTTCGGGCGTGATGCGCCGAGGGTCCGCCAGATCGATGCCGTGGCGGGCCTGGTTGCGAAAGAGGGTGGCGGAATGGCCGTCGGCCACCACGACAAGCGCGTTATGGGGCAGCATCGGGATTCTCCTTTTTGCTTCTGCTCGCCCCGTCTCAACGCGCCCGGTCAGGCGGGGTTGCAGCCTTCGCAGAACCGGCGGATCCGTGCCACCGCCTCGGTCAGGCGTTCGTCGCTGGTCGCGTAGGAGACGCGGAAATGCGGGCTGAGGCCGAAGGCCGAGCCGAAGACGACCGCCACGCCCTCCTCGTCCAGAAGCGCATTGGCGAAATCCTCGTCGCTGTCGATGCGGCGACCGCTGCGCGAGACGGTGCCGATCAGCCCCGCGATCGAGGGATAGACGTAGAACGCCCCCTGCGGCACCGGGCAGTCCAGACCGGGGCAGGCGTTCAGCCCGGCGACGACCAGATCGCGGCGGCGCTGGAACACGGCGCGGCTGTCGCGGATGTAATCCTGCGGCCCTTCCAATGCCGCCTCGGCGGCGTATTGGCTGACCGAGCAGGGATTGCTGGTCGATTGCGATTGCAGCATCGCCATCGCCTTGATCAGCACCTGCGGCCCCGCGCCATAGCCGATCCGCCAGCCGGTCATCGCATAGGACTTGCTGACCCCGTTCATGGTCAGCACCCGGTCCTTCAGGCGCGGCTCGATCTGGGCGGGGGTGCAGAATTCGAAATCGTCGAAGACCAGATGTTCATAGATGTCGTCGGCCAAGACCCAGACCTGAGGATGGCGCAGCAGCACGTCGGTGAGCGCCTTCATCGCCGCCCGGTCATAGCCGGCCCCCGACGGGTTCGAGGGCGAGTTCAGGATCAGCCATTTCGTGCGCGGCGTGATCGCGGCCTCCAGCGCCTCGGGCGTCAGGCGAAATCCCTGATCGGCGGGGCAGGGGACGACGACCGGCGTGCCGCCCGCCAGCAGCACCATGTCGGGATAGCTGACCCAGTAGGGCGCGGGGATGATCACCTCGTCGCCCTGATCCAGCGTCGCCATCAGCGCGTTGTAGAGGATCTGCTTGCCCCCGGTCCCGACCGTGATCTGCGAGGGCGCGTAATCCAGCCCGTTCTCGCGCGCGAACTTGGCCGCGATGGCGCGCTTCAGCGAGGCCGTGCCATCCACCGGCGTATAGCGGGTATGGCCCGCATCGATGGCGGCCTTCGCGGCGTCGCGGATCGTCTGCGGCGTGTCGAAATCGGGCTCGCCCGCCGACAGGGCGATGATGTCGCGCCCCTCGGCCTTCAGCTCGGCCGCACGGGTCGTCATGGCGATGGTGGGCGAGGGCTTGATCTGGTCGAGTCGGGCGGACAGGATCGCCATGGCGGGCCTCGTGTTTGTCATCATGCCCGTCAGGGCTTACGCTGATGAAGATGAACGGGCAAGGATGGGCAGGATGGACAGCGACATCTACGGCGACACCGTGGCGACCCTGGGCGATCGGCTGACCGCCGCGCGAGAGGCTGCGGGCCTGAGCGTCGAGGATCTGGCCGACGAGCTGGGCGTGCGGCCCGAAACGCAGGCGGGATGGGAGGTCGATCAGGCCGAACCCGGCGCGCCGCTAATCGGTCAGATCGCCGCAAGGCTGGGTGTCACGGCGCAATGGCTGTTGACGGGCGAGGGCGAGCCGCCGCAAGAGAGCCCCCGACAGGCGGCGCTGGTCGAGGAACTGGCGGCGCTGAGGGCGTTGCTGGCCGAGGCCGAGCGGCGCATAGATCGTTTGCAAGAGGCACTGAGCCATGGATGACACCGCCACCGAATCGCCCGAACATCGCCTGAAGCGGCTGCACATGCGCAGCTGGCGCCGCGGCATGAAGGAGATGGACCTGATTCTGGGCCATTTCGCGGATGACCGGCTGGCCCGGCTGGAGGCCGCCGAACTGGACCTCTACGAGCGCCTGCTGTCGGAAAACGATCAGGATCTCTATCTGTGGGTGACCGCGCGGATTGGGGCAGAGGCGCCGGCCGGGCGCAGCCAGCCCGATCCGGTGCTGGAGCCCATGCTGGACGTGATCGCCGCGCATGCCGCAGCGCGTTTCGCCGCTGACTAAAATTCTTCGCATTCGGGCGCGGAATAATATGCGCGATTAACCGGCAATTCGGCTTTTGCTGTCATCGTCAGATCATGACGAACATCACAGGACGGCGAAAGATGCTTGCCCAAGCCCCGCAGGATCCGCGATCCTCCCTCGGTCTGTCCCAGGACGAGGCCCTCTCAGACACGTCTGAGGCCTATCTCGAGGCGTTGCGCCTGCTTGAACGGATGCACCGGCTGATGCTGGATCTCGTCAAGGACGAATTCGAGCGGCTGCGCCAGACTGACCTTACCCCCGTGCAGGCGATGATCCTCTACAATCTGGGCGAGGCCGAGGTCAGCGCGGGCGAGCTGCGGTCCCGCGGGATGTATCAGGGCTCGAATGTCAGCTACAATCTCAAGAAGCTGGTGACGATGGGCTATGTCCATCACGAGCGCTGCGATCTGGACCGCCGCTCGGTACGCGTGCGGCTGACGGCCGAGGGCCAGCGCATCCGCGAGATCGTGCGACGGCTCTTTCTGCGCCACGCACAGGGACTGGCCATGTCGGGGGTGCTGGACGATCCGCCGCTTGACGAGGTGAACATGCAGACCCGCCGCATCGAACGCTTCTGGAGCGAACAGATCCGCTACATCTACTGACGGCATGTCCGGCGCGACCTTGGGCCGCGCCGAAAACCGGGGTTCACCAATGGCCGGTATTTTCCATGCTGGCCCAAGGCTCTTGCGGGGGCAGGTGGTCGCCCTCCTGAAGCAATTCGATCGAGATGTTGTCGGGGCTGCGGACAAAGGCCATGTGCCCGTCGCGCGGCGGGCGGTTGATCGTGACGCCCGCATCCATGAGCCGCTGGCACATCTCGTAGATGTTGCCGACGCGATAGGCCAGATGGCCGAAATGGCGGCTGTCCGAGGGAAGACCCTCGTCGCCATCCCAGTTGTAGGTCAGTTCGACCGGGCATTCCGGCTGTCCCGGCGGCGCCATGAAGACCAGCGTGAAGCGGCCCTTCTCGTTGTCGATGCGGCGCGTCTCTTCCAGGCCCAGCAGGCGGAAGAAGGCCATCGTCTTGTCCAGATCCTTCACGCGGACCATCGTGTGCAGATAGCGGATGTTCATGGGGACTCCTGTTCTTGCGCGCAGAGGCTGCCACGGCTCTGCGCCGGGTTCAACGTGGAGCATCCCCCCGAGGTTGCCGGCGACCCTGTCGCGGAGGTTGCCGCAGACCGCATCTTGACTTAGGACGAGGGCACCGCGACCGCCCGAAGGGCGGTTCATCACGATCGCCTGAGAGGACCCTCTGCCATGCCCCTGACCCCCGAACAGCAGGCCGAGATCGAGTCCGAACGCGCCACGCCGCGCCAGACGCTGCGGGCAGTGTCGCCGGGGATGGAGGCGCGCCTTTACACCGCCCATCCGGTTCTGGATCACGGCTTCGTCCGGGTCATCGACTATATGGGCGACGATGCGGCGATCTGTCAGGCGGCGCGCGTCAGCTACGGCAAGGGGACGCGCTCGGTCCAGAACGACGAGGGACTGATCCGCTACCTGATGCGGCACTGGCACTCGACGCCGTTCGAGATGTGCGAGGTCAAGTTCCACGTCAAGCTGCCGGTCTTCGTGGCGCGCCAGTGGATCCGCCACCGCACCGCGAATGTGAACGAATATTCGGCCCGCTATTCCATCCTCGACCGCGAATTCTACATCCCGCGCGCCGAGCATCTGGCCGCACAATCCACCCAGAACAACCAGGGCCGCGGCGAGGTTCTGCAAGGCGCCGAGGCGCAGCGCGTCCTCGATCTGCTGCGCGAGGATGCGATGCGCAGCTACGATCACTACGAATCGATGCTGAGCCAGGATGGCCAGCAGGGCCTGGCCCGCGAATTGGCGCGCATGAACCTGCCCGCCAATATCTACACCCAGTGGTACTGGAAGGTGGATCTGCACAACCTGCTGCATTTCCTGCGGCTTCGGGCCGATTCCCATGCCCAGTACGAGATCCGCGCCTATGCCGACCTGATGTGCGAGATCGTGGCCGATTGGGTCCCGGCCGCCTTTGCCGCCTTTCGCGATTACCGGATGGATGCGGTCAGCCTGTCGGCGCAGGGCGCCGAGGCGCTGCGGCGGCGGCTTGCGGGTCAGGTCGTGACGCAGGAGAATTCCGGCATGGGCGCCCGCGAATGGCGCGAATTCGTCGAAGCCTGGGGCGAGTGATCAGCGCTCGAGCACCAGCAGGTTGCCCTCGAAACTGACGCGCGCGAAGCGGCGCAGATAGGACATGCCCAGCAGCGACACGCCCAGATCGCTGTTCAGCACCACCGCCCGCACGTCGCGGTCGACGATGTCGCCGATGGCGAATTCGCGGATCGTCACGGGCGCGGTCGGCACCTGGCCGTTCGCGGTGACGGCAAGGCCGGTATAGGTCAGCCGGTCCGGGTCCAGTCCGATCCGGCGCGCATCGTCCGGTGCCAGCGCCACGCTGGTGGCGCCGGTATCCACGACGAACTCGACCTCAACCCCGTTCAGAAGCGCGCGGATGTGGAAATGGCCGCCGCGCCCGGCCGGGACTTCGATCCGGTTGCCCTCGAAGACCTGCTGCTGCGGCTGGTTGCGGCTCATCCACCAATCGGCTGCGACGGCGAGGCCCGCGAAGATCACCAGCCACAGGATCAGCTGGCGCAGCGCGCGGCCGCCCCGGCCCGACAACTCGAAGAGCATCGCCCCGCCGATCACCACCAGCAGCAGCGTCAGATAGGCCAGCCGGGCGATCTCGTCCCCCGCCATCAGACCAGACCCGTCCCGATCAGCCCGTCGATGACGAACTGGACCGACAGGGCCGCGAGCAGCATCCCCAGAAGCCGGGTCACGACCATCGTGCCGGTGCGCCCGAGTGCGCGCGCAAGCGGCGTCGCCAGCACGAAGAGCAGCATCGCGATGCCAAGGACCGCCAGCATCATCACGTTGATCATCACCACATGGCCGACGCCCCGGCCTTCGCCCACCAGCAGGATCATTGTGGCCAGCGCGCCAGGCCCGGCCAGAAGCGGCATGGCCAGCGGAAAGACCGAAGGGTCGTGGCCGGGCGGGTCGGCCTCGGCCTGACCCTCGCGGCGTTCGGTGCGCCGTTCGAACAGCATGTCCAGCGCCGTCAGGAACAGAAGCAGCCCGCCCGCGATTCGGAAGGCGGGCAGCGAGATGCCGATGCCGGTCAGGATCGCCTCGCCCACAAGGCCGAAGAGCATCAGCAGGATCGCCGCCACGACCAGCGCGCGCAGGCCGATGCGGCGACGTTCCGCCGCGCTCATGTCGGGGGTCAGCGCGATGAAGATCGGTGCCAGCCCCACGGGGTCGATGACCACGAAAAGCGTCACGAAAGCGGTGATGTAGGTGGCCATGTCCATGCGCCCTTATCGCCCGTTCGCCGCGCCGTGCCAAGCCGCCGCGCCTGCGGCGGGACGCGCAGGCATCCCGATGCAGGGGGCGGGGGAGGCGTCGGCATCACGGCCTCACGGGAAAGGGCTTTGCAATCCGCGTTGCGAGAAACTAAATCTGGGGCGCGGGCGGTCGGGCCGCCCGCAGAGGGAGTTTCTCATGTTGAACAATATCGGCCTTCCCGGCCTTCTTCTGATCGCGGTCGTCGTGCTGGTGCTGTTCGGGCGCGGCAAGATCTCGTCGCTGATGGGCGAGGTCGGCAAGGGCATCACCGCCTTCAAGAAAGGCGTCAAGGACGGCTCGGACGAGGTCGACACCGCCTCGCAGGAAGCCACCCGCGATCTGCCGGGCGCCGTTCCGGGCGATCGCGCGCGCGACGTGACGCCGGGGACGACCCCGACGCAGGGTACCGACCGCAACTGATCCGCGAAAGGCGCGTCCCATGCTGGACATCGGCTGGACCGAAATGCTTTTGATCGGCATCGTAGCGCTGATCGTGGTCGGTCCCAAGGATCTGCCGCATCTGTTTCATTCGCTTGGCCGGATCACGGCCAAGCTGCGCGGCATGGCACGCGAATTCAGCTCGGCCATGGAGGATGCGGCCAAGGGTTCGGGGCTGGACGAGGCGGCGGGAACGCTGCGCGACGTCAAGTCGCTGACCTCGAAGAAGGCGCTCGGCCTTGATGCGCTGGACCGCGCCACCGAGCGTTTCGAGAAATGGGAGCCGGGCCGCCCCGCCCGCCATCAGGACAGCGCGCCAAAGCCTGATCCGGCGGCGCCTGCCCCTGCGCCAGCAGCCCCGGCCGAGGCCAAGGCACCGGATGCGGGCGATCCCGCGCCCGCGCCGCAGCCTCAGGGGCGCCGGCTTCATGCCGTGCGCCGCTCTGACATGAAAGACCAGTGACTTGGCCGCAAAGATCCCGCAGGACGACGATATCGACGACAGCTCTGCCCCGCTGATCGAGCATCTGGCCGAGCTTCGGACCCGCATCATCTGGTCGCTGGTGGCGTTCATCGCCGCGATGGTGCTGTGCTACACGGTCTGGAATCCGATCTACAACTTCCTGACCCGCCCCATCTGCGCCGCGCTGGAGGATCGCAGCCAGGAATGCGGCCTGATCCTGCTGAAGCTTCAGGAAGGCTTCTTCGTCGCCATCCGGATCTCGCTGCTGGGCGGCTTCGTGCTGGCCTTCCCGGTGATCGCCTACCAGATGTGGCGCTTCGTGGCGCCGGGGCTCTACCGCAACGAGAAACGGGCCTTTCTGCCGTTCCTGATCGCCTCGCCGGTGATGTTCTTCATGGGCGCCGCCTTTGCCTATTACATCATCCTGCCAATGGCTTACGCGTTCTTCCTCGGATTTCAGCAGGGGCCGCTACAACTGCCTGACGATCCGGCGGCGGCTGCCGATACCGCATCGAACATGGCCGCCATCGTGTTTCAGGGATCGGTCGACGAATACCTGTCGCTGACGACCAAGTTCATTCTGGCCTTCGGCCTGTCCTTCCAGTTGCCGGTCCTGCTGACGCTGATGGGCCGGGCGGGACTGGTCTCGGCGGCGGGTCTGGCCAGCGCGCGCCGTTACGCGGTGCTGGCGATCCTGGTCCTGGCGGCCCTGGCGACGCCGCCGGACGTGATCTCTCAGGTGGTGCTGTTCACGGTGGTCTACGGGCTTTACGAGATCTCGATCCAGCTTGTCCGCCGCATCGAGAGGCGCCGCGAGGCCGAATTGCGCGCGCAGGGCCTGTGGGTCGAGGACGAGCCGTGAGCCGCGCGTCCCTGGACCGCATCGCCGATGCGCTTGAGCGGCTGGCACCCCCGCCGGTGCCGCTGCCAGACCTGACGGGCGCGGATGCCTATGTCTGGCATCCCGATCCCGACCGGCTGCAGCCGGTGGCGCGGGTGGACCGCGTGGACCTGACGCAACTGATCGGCATAGACCGGTCGCGCGACACGCTGCTCGCCAACACGCTGCAATTCGCGCGCGGGCACGGGGCGAACAACGCGCTGCTCTGGGGCGCGCGGGGGATGGGAAAATCCTCGCTGGTCAAGGCCGTCCATGCCGAGGCAGTGGCGCAGGGCCTGCCGCTGATCCTGGTCGAGATCGCACGCGACGACCTGTCCTCGGTCGGGCGGCTTCTGGCGGTTCTGGGCGCGGCGCCTCGGCACCGCTTCCTGCTTTTCGCGGATGATCTGTCCTTTGGCCACGATGACGCGCAATACAAGTCGCTCAAGGCGGTGCTGGACGGGGGAATCAGCGGGCGTCCGGCGAATGTGATCCTTTATGCCACGTCGAACAGGCGCCATCTGATGCCGCGCGACATGATCGACAACGAACGTTCCAGCGCGATCCATCCCGGCGAGGCGGTCGAGGAAAAGGTCTCGCTGTCGGACCGCTTCGGGCTATGGCTGGGCTTCCATCCCTGCGATCAGGACCAGTATCTGGCGATGATCCAGGGCTATTGCGCGGCGGCGGGGCTGGTCATCGACCCCGACAGGCTGCGGGCCGAGGCGATCGAGTGGCAGGCTACGCGCGGGGCACGATCCGGCCGGGTTGCTTGGCAATTCTTCTGCGATCTGGCGGGCCGTCATGGCCTGTCGCCCTGACCGCTCATTCTGCTTGCCTCCTCAGTTCCTTGCGGGTTTCATGCCGCCATGACCGAACGTGGCGCCCTGCATGTCCTGACCGGAACCCGCATCCGCGAGCGGCGGCTTGCCCTGTCGCGCAGGCAGGCCGAGGTCGCACGCGCGGTCGGCATCTCGCCCGCCTATCTGAACCTGATCGAACATAACCGCCGCCCGGTCACGCCCGAATTGCTGGGCAAGCTTGCGGCCGAATTGCAGGTGCCCCCCGACGAGTTGTCCGAGGGCCGCGAAGAGGCGCGCATCGCGGCGCTGCGCGAGGCGGCGGCGCATCCTTCCTCGCAGGGGGTGACGCCCGAACTGGATCAGGCGGCCGAATTTCTGGCCCGCTTTCCGGGCTGGTCGGCGTTGCTGCTGGCGCAGAGCCGCCGCGCCGTTGCGATGGAGCGCCAGTTGATCGACCTTTCGGACCGCATGACGCATGACCCCTATCTGCTGGCGGCGCTGCACGAGGTCCTGTCGGCGGTGACATCGCTGCGCTCGACCGCCTCGATCCTGGTCGAGGAGGACGAGATCGCCCCCGAATGGCGCGCGCGCTTCCATGCCAATCTGGCCGAGGACAGCCAGCGCCTGTCCGTCACCGCGCAGGAGCTGGTCCGTTACGTCGACAGTTTCGAGGCCGAGGGCACGCCCCTGACGCCGCAGGAAGAGGTCGAGGCCTGGCTGGATGGCGGCGCGGGCGATCCCGACAGCGCGCCCGAACTGGCCTCGGACGCGGCGCGTGCGCTTGCCTCGCGCATCGCGCGCGAGATGCTGGCCGACCGGATCGAGTTGCCCGATGCGCGGCTGGCGGCGGTGCTGAACGCCACGCGGGCGCGCGATCCGCTGCTGCTGGCGGGCGATATGGGGCTGCCGCTGGATCTGGTGATGCGGCGGCTGGCGATGCTGCGCCCGACCGGCTACGAGGGCGCGGGGCTGGTCATCTGCGACGGTTCCGGCGCGCTGACCCTGCGCCGCGCCGCGCCCGGCTTTCCGCTGCCCAGACCGGGTGATGCCTGCCCGCTCTGGCCGCTTTATCTGGCGCTGGCGATGCCGCAGACGGCGATCGCGCGGCATGTGCTCACGCCGGAGGGGCGGTTGTTCCGCTCGCTCAGCTTCGCCACGCGCAGCCAGCCTCTGGGGCTGGACGGGCCGGTCCTGCTGCGCGGGCACATGCTGCTGCTGCCCGCCGAGGGGCCTGCGCCGGCCGATGCGCTGCTGGTCGGCCCGGCCTGCCGCATCTGCCCGCGCAACGAATGCCCCGCCCGGCGCGAGCCCTCGATCCTGGCGCCGATGCCCGCGCGCCAGCCCCGCATGCCGGCCCGTTCGCGCGGCTGAGACCACGCGGGCTTTGACAGCGGGACGCTTTCCGGACCATTATCACACCGCGTTGAGGGGGAGGCGCCGGATGCCCATGGACATCCTGATGATCGAGGATGAGCCCAACATCGCCGAGGCGGTGCGGTTCATCCTGACGCGCGAGGGCTGGCAGATCGGGCTGCATGACGACGGAGCGGGCGGGATCGAGGCGATCACGCAGCAGCGCCCGCGTCTGGTGATCCTGGACCTGATGCTGCCGAACCGTTCGGGGGCCGAGATCCTGGGCGACCTGCGCGCGGCCGATGACCCCGATCTGGCGGCGACGCCGGTCCTGATGCTGACCGCGCGCGGCGAGACGACCGAGGCCGGACAAAAGGCCGATGCGGTCCTGGCCAAGCCCTTTGCCAATGACGAATTGCGCGCGATCGTGCGCCAGATGCTGGGATGAGAGGGGCGCGCGGCATCGCCCCGCGGCCCGCGCCCACCCTCGCGCTGCCCGCAGGGAAGGGCCATGCCTGACAAGCCGCTTTTCCTCGAACGTGCCTCGTTCCACCGCCGCCGTCTGGGCGACGCGGCGCGGGTTCTTCCCGTCCTGTCCTCGGCCCTTGTGCTGGTGCCGGTCTGGTGGGCGCCCGCCCTGGTCAGCTTTGCGGGCGGGGTTCTGTGGTTCTTCCTGCTCTGGGCGGGGCTGATCCTGGCGGTCTGGGCGCTGCATCGCGCGCTGCTGAGGGCCGAGGCCGCGACCATGCGCGCCAGCGAGGCCGTCGCAGCGGGCCAGAGCCGCCCCGAGGGCAAGGCGCAGGCCCGCCCGGCCCAAGGCGATGCACGCCAGAATACGGGGGGCAGCCCGGATGCCCTTTGAGACGCTGCTGGCGATCTGTCTGGCCTATGTGGTCCTGATGTTCGTGGTGGCCTTCGCCGCCGACCGCGCGGCGGCGCGCGGCCATGTGCGCTGGCTGGATCATCCGCTGGTCTACACGCTGTCGCTGTCGGTCTATTGCTCGGCCTGGACCTTCTATGGCGCGGTCGGCTACGCCTCGCGCTCGGGGCTGGAATTCCTGACCATCTATCTTGGCCCGACGCTGGTCTTCACCTGCGCGTGGTGGGGCCTCAGGCGGCTGGTGCGGGTGGCGCGGATGCACCACGTCACCTCGGTCGCGGACCTCGTCTCGGCCCGGTTCGGCAAGTCGAACAGGCTGGCCGCGCTGGTCACGCTGATCGCGGTGATCGCTTCGACCCCCTATATCGCCCTGCAACTGAAATCGGTCAGCCTGTCCTTCGAGGTATTCGCCACCGACACGCCCGAGGCGCCGATCATCAACGGCGCCACGCTTGGCGGCACGGCGGGCTGGGTCGCGGCGGGTCTGGCGCTGTTCACGATCCTCTTCGGCACGCGCAACCTGGCCGCGGACGAGCGCCATCACGGCGTCGTCACCGCCATCGCGCTGGAGGCCGTGGTCAAACTGCTGGCCTTTCTGGCGCTTGGCGTCTTCGTGGTCTGGGGGCTGGCGGACGGGCCGGCCGACATCATGGCCCGCATCGCCCGCGCCGCCGAGGCACCCGAGAATGCCGAAGGCTGGCTTCTGCGCGCCGATCGCTGGACGGCGCTGAACATGGTGGCGGCGGCGGCGATCCTGACCCTGCCGCGCATGTTCCAGGTGATGGTCGTCGAGGCCGCCGACGAAGAGCGCCTGACCGTCGCGGGCTGGGCCTTTCCGGCCTATCTGTTCGCCATGTCGCTGTTCGTCATGCCCATCGCCGTGATGGGGCGGGAGCTTCTGCCGGCCGAGGCGAACCCGGATCTTTACGTGCTGACGCTGCCCGCCACGCAGGGTCAGGACATGCTGGCGATGCTGGTCTTTCTGGGCGGCTTCTCGGCGGCGACCTCGATGGTCGTGGTCTGCGCCATCGCGGTGGCGACGATGGTGTCGAACCACTGGCTGGTGCCGCTGTGGCTAGCGATGCGCAAGACGACCGAGGGCGAGGCGACCGATCTGCGCGGCTTCGTTCTGAACGCAAGGCGCCTGGCCATTCTGGCGGTGGTGGCGGCCGGCTGGGTCTATCATCAGGCCTCCGAGGGTTCGGCCGCGCTGGCGGCGATGGGGCTGGTGGCGTTCGTCGGCATGGCACAGGTCCTGCCCGCGATAATCGGCGGCCTTCTGTGGCGCGGCGCCAACCGCAAGGGCGCCTATGCCGGGATCGGCACCGGCTTCGTTCTGTGGATGGCGCTGATCTTCCTGCCCTCGGTCGGGATGGGGGGCGATCTGCCGGTGCCGGGGGTCATGGATCCCTGGGCCGCGGCGGTGTTCCTGTCACTCTCGGCCAATACGCTGGCCTTCATCGCGGTCTCGATCTTCGGCTTTCCCGACCCGGTCGAGCGCCTTCAGGGCCTGAGCTTCGTCTCGGCGGTCGAGCCGATCCGCCATAGCCGCATGATGCGGTCGGACGACCGGGCCGAGCCCCTGCTGGCCATGGCCCGCCGGGTCTGGGGCCCCGAAGAGGCCCTGCGCTACTTCCAGGCCGAGGCCCGCGCCCAGGGCAAGTCCGGCTATCTGCCCGATCTGACCCCGCGTTTCCTGACGCGGCTGGAACGCCGCTTGGGCGGCTCGATCGGCTCGGCCACAGCGCATGCGATGATCGACCGCGTGGCGGGGGGCGTCGCGCTGACGGTGTCGGACCTGCTGCAGGTCGCCGACGAGGCGCAGCGCGCCAAGGAAGAGACGCAGAGGCTGGAAAGTGCGCGGGCCGAGCTGGCCGTCACGGCTCGGCAGCTGCGCGAGGCCAATGACAAGCTGACCGCGCTTTCGGTCCAGAAGGACGCGTTTCTCAGCCAGATCAGCCACGAATTGCGCACGCCCATGACCTCGGTCCGGGCCTTCTCGGAAATCCTCAAGGATCCCAGCCTGACGCCCGAGGAGCGCGCGCGCTTCGCCGGGATCATCCATGACGAGGCAGGCCGTCTGACGCGCCTTCTGGACGATCTGCTGGACCTGTCGGTTCTGGAAAGCGGGCGGGCGCAGCTGTCGATCTCGGTCGCCAACCTGCACGACCTGATCAACCGCGCGCTCAGCGCGGCCTCGGCCACCCGCCCCGAGCGCAGCTTCCTGATCGACCGCGACATGAGCAGCGAGCATCTGGGCATCATCACCGATGCCGACCGGCTGCTGCAGGTGCTGATCAACGTCATCTCGAATGCGCGCAAATATTGCGATTCGGCGCGTCCCCTGCTGATTGTCCGCGTCCAGAACCTCGAAGCCGACGGCACGATCATCGACATTATCGACAATGGCAGCGGCATCGACAGCGCGCGCCAATCGCTGATCTTCGAGAAATTCGCCCGCCTGAACGATCCCGCACGGGCGGGCGGGGCGGGTCTTGGTCTGGCCATCTGCCGCGAGATCATGGCGGCGCTTGGCGGTGACATCTCGTATCTGCCGGGGCAGGGGGGCGCAGCCTTCCGCATCACGCTGCCCAAGCGCCCCCCGGTCGGGGTCGCGGCGTCGGGAAGCTCGGCTGCGTAAACCCTTTCTCAACCCTTGGCGTGCAGTCTGGCGCGGATGAAAGGGGATTCGGGGCGCGATGACGATCCAGCACGATGACAGCGACCGCGATCCGGGGCAGGCCGTGCCGCCGGGGGCGATGCCGGGGCTGCTGCGGCGCATGCTGGCGGCGCGGCACCGGACGGAACGCGATCAGGGCAAGCCGCCGCAACTGCCCAAGGCCTCGGCCGTCACGCCCGCGCGCGCGGCGGCGACGGCCTGCGGGCGCGTGGCGGACAGGCTTTACGGGCTGGCGGTGCGGCCGCTTGCGGTGGAACCGGGGGCGATGACGCTGGCAGAGCTGCCGGAACTGCTGCCCGAACGGGCGCTTCTGGCGGTGCTTCAGGGACCGGGCGATTGCATCGGCACGCTGGCGCTCTGCCCCGAGGTGGTGGCGGCTCTGCCCCGAGGTGGTGGTGGCGCTGGTCGAGGTTCAGGCCCTTGGCCGCGTCACGTCGCGCCCGGTCGAACGCCGCCGCCCGACGCGCAGCGAATCGATGCTCTGCACCGATTTCGTCGATGCGCTGATGGCGGAATTGCAGCTGTCGCTGCAGGGTCTGCCGGGCTTTCACCAGATGCCTCGTTTGCGTTTCGCCACCGCGCTGGACGATCCGCGCCCCCTGTCGCTGATGCTCGAGGACAGGCCCTTCCGCAGCATCGCCTTCCATCTGTCGCTTGGCGGCGCCGAGGCGCGCGAGGGGCGGATGCTGCTGGTCATGCCCCAGTCTGACGAGGCCCAGCCGCTTGCGCCGCCTCCGCCCGCCGTGGCTCCATGCGAACCCGCCGCGCCGCCGGCCCTGAGGATGCCTGACATCCCGGTCGAACTGGTCGGTATCCTCTGCCGCCGGACGGTGACATTGGGCGAACTGCGCGGGCTGGGCGCGGGCAAGCTTTTGCACCTGCCGCGCGTGCGGCTGGGCGATGCGCGGGTCGAGACGCTGCAGGGCCAGCTGCTGGCCAGCGGCAAGTTCGGCGAATACGAAGGGTGCCACGCCATACGCCTGCACGACCCCCATGCCCCTGCAGCCGGTGGCGCGACGCCCGATGCCGTGATGCACGGCCTGACGGGCCCCGACCCCCTGCTGCCCCCGCCGGCCGGCCACGACGATCCCGAATTCGGCGACGACCCGTTCCGCCCCGAACCGGCCCCCCCAATCCCGATTCCGCTGCCCGTCGGGCGCGTCGCCGTATGACCCGCCATGCGGCTTGGCGCTTTTTCCTTGAATTCCTGCCGTTCCGGACGCATTTAACAGCCGTCCCGAATCCTGCGGGGCGACTTCAGCGGAGTGAACATGGCCAAGGAAGAAATGCTCGAATTCCCCGGCGTCGTGAAGGAACTCCTGCCCAATGCGACATTCCGGGTCGAGCTCGAGAACGGCCATGAGATCATCGCGCATATGGCAGGCAAGATGCGCAAGAACCGCATCCGAGTTCTGGCAGGCGACAAGGTTCAGGTGGAAATGAACACCTATGACCTGTCCAAGGGGCGGATCAATTATCGCTTCAAGTGAGACGGGCAGCGACGCCCCACAAGGGGCCGTGATGCCGGCCCGTGACCGACCGCGGCTGATCCTCGGATCGGCCAGCCCCAGGCGGCTGGAATTGCTGGGCCAGATCGGGATCGTCCCCGACGCGCTGCGTCCCGCCGATATCGACGAGACCCCTCATCCGGGCGAAGCGCCGCGCGATTACGTGCGGCGGATGGCGCTTGGAAAGGCCGAGGTGCTGAGCATCGCGGCGGACGAGGCGGTGCTGTGCGCCGACACGACCGTCGCGGTGGGCCGGCGCATCCTGGGCAAGCCCGTGGATCGGGACGAAGCCGCCTGCTTCATGCGCCTGATGTCCGGGCGCAGGCATCTGGTGCTGACCGCCATCGCGCTGCGCCATGACGGGCGGACGCGCCTGCGTCTGGTCGAGACCAGGGTGCGGATGCGGCCGATCGAGCCCGCCGCACTGGACCATTATCTGGATGTCGGGGACTGGCAGGGCAAGGCGGGCGCCTATGCCATCCAGGGCGCGGCCGCGGCCTTCATTCCGTGGATCCAGGGTTCGTTTTCCGCCGTCGTGGGCCTGCCGCTGTCCGAGACGGCGACGCTGCTGGCCTCGGTCGGCATCCATCCGGCTCGGAAAGGACGTGACGCATGAAGGGCAGACAGGTCGTTCTGGGAAGGCTCTTCGGGCAAGAGGCCGCCGCGCTGGTCGAGGATGGCGTTCTGGTCGACCTGCTGCCCTCGGCCGAGGCGCTGACGCCGCTGGCGCCGGGCGCGATCTGCCGTGCGGTGACCGACCGGCTGATGAAGGGCCAAGGCGGCGCCTTCCTGCGGCTGCCCGACGGTCAGACCGGCTATCTGCGCGACCGCAAGGGCCTGGGCGAGGGCAAGCCTGTTCTGGTTCAGGTGACGGGCGTGGCCGAGCCGGGCAAGGCGGTGCCGCTGACCTCGCGCCTGATCTATCGCGGGCGGCATGTGCTGGTGACACCGGGCGCGCCGGGTGTGAACGTCTCGCGCCGCGTCCGCGACCCCGAGATCCGCGACGCGCTGCAGGATCTGGGCGAGACCGCGCGCGGTGCGCGCGAGCACGGGCTGATCCTGCGAGGCATCTCCGCCGAGGCCGACCCCGACGAGGTCGCCGCCGAGATCGTCGAATTGCTGGACCTGGCCGATCAGATCGGCGCCGAGGCCACCGGCGCGCCCGAATTGCTGCTGGATGCGCCTGCTCCCCATGAACTGGCATGGCTGGACTGGGGCGATCCCGAGCCCGACGCCGTCGAGGAGGGCGAGGACAGTTTCGAACGCTGCGGTGTGCTGGATGCGGTGGATGCGCTGCTTTCGCCCCGGGTCCTGCTGGGCGGCGGCGCGGATGCCTGGATCGAGCAGACGCGCGCCCTGGTCGCCATCGACGTGAATACCGGCAGCGACAACAGCCCGGCCGCCTCGCTCAAGGCGAATATCGCGCTGGCCCGCGACCTGCCGCGACAGCTGCGCCTGCGTGGTCTTGGCGGGCAGATCGTCATTGATTTCGCGCCGATGCCCAAGCGCGACCGCGGCACGCTGGAACAGGTGCTTCAGGCCGCCTTCCGCAGCACGGGGGCCGAGGTGACGCTGACCGGCTGGACCGCGATGGGACTTTTCGAGATGAACCGCAAACGCGATCGCGTGCCCCTGCGCCGGCTGGCCGAGGCTGCTTCCGAGGTCCGCTGATGGCCTGCCCGATCTGCGCCCGCCCGGTCGATCCGCGCTATCGTCCATTCTGTTCGAAACGCTGCGCCGATGTCGATCTGGCGAAGTGGCTGCGGGGCGATTACGTCGTGCCCGGCGAGCCCGTCGAGGATCTGCCGCCCCGTGACGACGAACCGCCTTCGCGCGACTGAAAAAAGTGCGATTGGGTCTGGACAGCGCCGTCGCTGCTTCGTAAACACCGCTCACCTGACGCGAAGCAGCGTCGAAACGGTGCCCGGATAGCTCAGTTGGTAGAGCAGCGGATTGAAAATCCGCGTGTCGGCGGTTCAAATCCGTCTCCGGGCACCATTTATTTCAAGCAATTAGCCGACTGCATTTTGAGCGTCATTCATGCTCCGCAACAGGGTTCGCGACAGTCCCGTTCTACTCGTTTCCGCCTTGGACTGACCGCAAGCGCCTTCCGCCCGGCTGCCATTCGCCTGCGGCATATCAAGCACAGCACGGGCAAAAGCGCGGGCAATACGCAAGCGCCGTTTACCTTCGGGGCGCGATCAGCCTTTGGCGGTCTTGGTCTGGATCGAGTGGAAGGCCTCGAACTGGGGCGCTCCGGCATGAAGCTTGCGTGTCTCGCCGGCATTGGCATGGGCGGCACGGAACTGGTCGGAACGTGTCCAGGCGCGAAAGCTGTCCTCGTCCCGCCAGATCGTGTGCGACGCGTAAAGCCGGTGGCCGTCGCCTTCCGGGCCCTTCAGCATGTTGAACTCGACGAAACCCTCCATCTCGTGAAGGCGGCTGTCGCGGTTCAGCCAGAGGTCCTCGAAGGCCTCGGCATTCTCGAGGGGGACGATAAAGCGGTTCATCGCAAGAAACATCGGTGGCTCCTGACCTGCTGGTCCTGATCGTTCGGGATGGCTGGCGATTGCTGGCGCCGTACCCTTGCCCGAGGAGCGGCCGCGGTCAAGGGCCGGGGGCGGGTCTTGCCGACCTGCGTGCCGCGTCCTAGGCTGGACCCATGAGCGCGCGACCACGGATCGAGATTCACTATTGCACCGGATGCAACTGGCTCTTGCGGGCGGGCTGGATCGCGCAGGAATTGCTGCAGACCTTCGGCACCGATCTGGCCGAGGTCGCGCTGGTGCCGGGGCAGGGCGGCATCTACCGCATCACCGTCGATGGCCACGCGATCTGGGACCGCAAGGCCGATGGCGGATTTCCCTCGGCCGCCCAGATCAAGCAGCGCCTGCGCGACGTGATCGCGCCGGAGCGCGATCTGGGCCATGTGGACCGCTAGCGCCTAGAGGCTGTTGTAGAGCGCCAGATCCTCGGCCATGGCGGCGCGCAGGGATGCCTCGTCCTCGGGCGTCAGGCGCACATCGACACTGGGCGGCACGTTGATGCGCGGCAATTCGATCATGCAATCCAGGCGGTTCTCCAGAAAATCGATGAAAGCGTCGATCCGGTCATAGCGGAAGATGCGGTCGGCGCGGTGCTGGCCGCTCAGAAGGAATTCCGACTGGCTGCCGATGCCCAGTGCCGCCCGCCCGCCCGGTGCGACATAGCGGCGCGCGAAATCGGCGAAGCTGACGCCCTCCATCGGGTGGGTCGGGTCGTCGCTGTCGTCGCGCAGCTTGAAGCGGTACCAGCTGCGCAGCCAGTCGAGCGGTTCGCGCATCAAGGCGACGGTGGTGAAGGTCTCGCCGGTCTGCTCGGTCAGCCAAGGGCCCAGATGGCGGTGAAAGCTGGCGATGCCGGTATGCTTGAGCGCCTCGGGCCGTTGCAGCGACGCCGAGGCGAGCGGTTCCAGCGCCATCTCGATCGCGGTCGATCCCGTCTTGGGTGTTGCCAGAAAGACCAGTCGCTTTTCCCAGAAGATCAACATGCTTGCCGTCATTTCCATCGTGAAGGGTTTTCCCAAAGGGGAATAACGCGCCGCCGTGTGGCTGTAAACGGTTTGTTAACCGGCTTGGGGTGATGCTTGGTCCGGGCGAATCGACTTCCTGCGACGGGACGCTTGAAACTGGGGACGAACTGGTCCAATTATGGTGAACAAGACATGAACATCCGGCTGGTCCTGCGATTGCCCCGCCGGGAGGGCTGTGGAATAACAGGGGTAACGACATGGCACAGGCGAGCATTTTCGACATGAGTGACAAGCGCAGCGCGGACAAGCAGAAGGCGCTCGACAGCGCCTTGGCGCAGATCGAACGGCAGTTCGGCAAAGGCTCGATCATGAAACTGGGCAAGGACAACCCGGTGGCAGAGATCGAGGCGACATCGACGGGCTCTCTGGGTCTGGACATCGCGCTTGGCATCGGGGGGCTTCCCAAGGGCCGGATCATCGAGATCTTCGGGCCGGAAAGCTCGGGCAAGACGACGCTGGCACTGCACGCCATCGCCCAGGCCCAGAAGAATGGCGGCGTCTGCGCCTTCGTGGATGCGGAACACGCGCTCGATCCCTCCTACGCCCGCAAGCTGGGCGTGGACATCGATGAGCTGCTGATCTCCCAGCCCGACGCGGGGGAGCAGGCCCTGGAGATCGCGGACACGCTGGTGCGCTCCGGCGCCATCGACGTGCTGGTGGTCGACTCGGTGGCGGCCCTGGTGCCGCGCGCCGAGCTGGAGGGGGAGATGGGCGACAGCCATGTCGGCCTGCACGCCCGGCTGATGAGCCAGGCGCTGCGCAAGCTGACCAGCTCCATCTCCAAGTCCAAGTGCATGGTCATCTTCATCAACCAGATCCGCCTGAAGATCGGGGTGATGTTCGGCAATCCGGAGACGACGACGGGCGGCAACGCGCTGAAGTTCTATGCCTCCGTCCGCCTGGACATCCGCCGCATCGGCGCGATCAAGGACCGCGACACGGTGGTCGGCAACCAGACCCGGGTGAAGGTGGTCAAGAACAAGATGGCCCCGCCGTTCCGGGTCGTCGAATTCGACATCATGTACGGGGAGGGCGTGTCCAAGGTGGGCGAGCTGCTCGACCTCGGCATCCAGGCCGGCGTGGTGGAGAAGTCGGGCGCCTGGTTCTCCTATGACGGCACCCGCATCGGCCAGGGGCGTGAGAACGCCAAGACCTTCCTGCGCAACAACCCCGCCGTGGCGGAAGCGATCGAGCAGAAGGTGCGCGCCAACGCCGGCATCGTCGCCGGCGCCATGATGGGCACGCCGGAAGCGGACGCGGATGCCAGCAGCCCGGATTGATCCGGGCGGGCAGGGCACGACGGATCGGGGGCGGCGCGGCACCACTGCGCCGCCCCTTTTCCGTTCCGGTGCCCCGCCCGGTGGGTCGGCCCGGTCCTTAACGCGACGGTTCCCCTATGCGGGTAGTCGCGTTAAGGGGGAAAGTTACTGGAATTTCAGTTGGTTGGCGTGCTTTCCTCCCGAATTCGGCAGTCGCATCAAGTCGCGTTTATTTCGGAAATGGCAGCCGGAACAATGGGTTGTCGGCGATTCCTCGGGTGCAGAAAGTCGCGTTAAGGGTCGCGTTTAGTCTCCTTAAGTCGCGTTTAGTCGCGTTAAGCGACCTCCGGCGAGCGTGGGCCGGCTCCGGTCCCTGCGTTGCGGGGCGGGGGTGTGGTCGGGGCGGATTCCCGTCCCAGGGCGTGGACAGTCCCCATCCTGCCACGGTAGAACAACCGTCCCTGCGACCGCTGTCGCACCGCACCACCGTCTGACCCAGGCCGGCACCATGAGCAGCAAGAAGACCGCCAACGATATCCGCAGCACGTTCCTGGACTTCTTCAAGGCCCAGGGCCATGCCGTGGTGGATTCATCGCCGCTGGTGCCGCGCAACGACCCCACGCTGATGTTCACCAATGCGGGGATGGTGCAGTTCAAGAACGTCTTCACCGGCGCGGAGACGCGGCCCTACAGCCGGGCCACCACCTCGCAGAAATGCGTGCGCGCCGGCGGCAAGCACAACGACCT